>SNQJ01S0066823.1:72811-95551 GCA_010110895.2 Picea sitchensis | reverse complement strand
TTATGTGACGTTCCACATACCTCCGTAAATGGAATGAAATTCAATATCCATATAGAATAGTATTACCTACAAATATATCAAAACGCATACCATTATCCATCAAACAAACTTGGGTCCATTACCCAAACCTGGGTTCTCCAACTTCTCATGGCCATAACTCTCTCACTGTGAGGAGTTATGTGACGTTCCACATACCACCGGAAATGGAATGACATGTACTATCCATATAGAATAGTCTTACCTTAAAATATATTAAAACTCATGCGATTATACATGAAACAACCTTGGGTCCATTACCCATACCTTTGTGCTACCAGAATTCACTACCGGACTTTCTCCAAGGGTTGAAATCAATCACTAAGGGTTGACATCAATCTACAATATCACTCTCCAATGGTTGACATCAATGAAAACCAACAATCCATACCAACTATCCATCAACCTAAGCCAACTGTCTGACAATCAATTCATCATATGAAAACTTATTGAATATCCCCAAAATGAAATTGATAGCCAAAGAAAGGAAAATCTCTAAATGATGAGGGATATAAGAAGTGGGCAAATGAGGAGAAAAATGTTGGGTCAAACACAATGGAACTGGTCATTGGAATAAAATGAAAATGCCTTGGAATGAGAGAATTTAAAAAGTATACAAATGAAGTTAAGGACAAGAAACATTTAATCCAAGCTTACCTTACCCTTAATAGTAGGAGATGTAACTTTATCCAGGTTCATAACTCTATTATTCTCTAAGGCCTCCTCACTTACGAAAACTGAAAAAACCTTGGTACTTTGGTTTTCATTATGTTCAAATATATAAATTATAATTTCAAGTATATTTATTTTAATTCCATTTATTTGTTTGATAGGTCTCAATGGTCTTAGGGGGTGGGAATCATCATCATCAATAATTTGCATTGGTGCTTTGAAAATTCTAAGTTGCATTAGTGCTTTGATTATATTGAGCTTTATTAAGGTTTATTATTAATAAAAACAGGTTTTCCAATGGAAATAGCATGCATTAAGTTAGGCACACAATTCATCATGTGTATGTTGACACACCAATTATATATGTTTATGTTGAAGTATTGATTTCCCTCGTATTATCAAGAGTGTTGTATATTCCTAGCTAAGGGTGAAGCATTAGGATGTTGTGATTCAATGTTTTGTGTGAAGTTTGAAGCATTAAATCCTCATTCATATAATTGGCACATCATTATGAAGTGTTCAAGTTGCACCACTTTTTATTAAAGCACACCATTAGTCAAATCTCAAAAAAACATCCTCCTATCCTTAGATAAATGCCTTCATAAAAACCTCTATAACCATTTGTCGAGGTTTTTGCAAAATTGTTGTTTTAACATTTTTCTAAATAAAATGTTCCTTATTATGTTAATATACAAAAATGTTGCATGCATTTTATGCAATAAAAGGGTTAGAAGGACAACTACCAAAAAGTTCATAATGTCAATATCTAATACTCTTATTATTAAATAAAAAATGAAAAACATGTAGAGCCGAAAATAAATCTACCATAAAGAAAACACAATTAAACCACCTCCATAGAATTAAAAGTCAAAACAGTAGGCCACCTAGTCGAATAAGAATGTTAAATCAATCAATTATCAATATAGAATCTAAAATGAAAAGATAGTCTTTATCCTTGGGGTTAAACCCATCTATTTACTCTAGAAACAATATTGACTATAATTGGTCCCCATGTCATTAACATGCTTGGGCTTTGTAGGTTGCTCTAATTTAGAGTTTCCCAATGGAATGGTAGGGAACTTATGAAACTCAAACACCTTAAAGACTCAAGTTAAAATCCACCATATGCAATGTTCTTAGATGTCACAAACAACACATCTAGTTCTATGTCAAGAGTGACCACGAATAAATTGTCATGAATGAGTTGAATACAACCACAATTAATTAAGGGGGACCTTAGTCATGGTGCATTTTGCATTTCCCAAAACTCTAACAATTGGTATAGATGCACCACTTCCATCTCCACTTTCTTTATTTACATTTAAATATAAAATTATAAATAGGTACATTAAAGAACTATAATTCTAGGTAGGTAAAATATATTCGTGTTGTATATATTTTTTTATCTTATCCAAATAGAATAGAAAATATCAATTACAGTTATCTTCCATGTTATGAAATTCTTTTTAATTTTGGTATCTTAAAAATACTTTTAAAAAAACTCTACTAAATAGTATTTTCTTTGTACTACAACAAAAAAATATTAATACATTAAACCTTACTCCTATAAGGTAGGGTAATAATGACGAAGATAAATGTTTGCCACATAGAACGGTAGCACTATAAATCTCAAAGTTCTATGAAAATCATATTCTAGTGCACTTAATCGTGCCAAAGGTATCGTGTGGATCATAAGCATGTGTATGCATAAATCACCTCCCAACCTCTTGAAATGACAAAAGAAATTTAATATAGTCTTTTATTTTCAAAATTGAAAAGTTAAATGAGCAAAGGTAATTATGTTGTTTTAAATTTTCCAGGGGTGATATAGTGTTTTTAGTTTTAGTTTTAAGATGTCAATTTTAAATTTTAAAATAGTTTTTCAAAAAATTAAATTATTAATTGGGTATATGTAATAGTTTTATGTAGAGAGACTTTTTATCTTCATGTTCTTTACATTTAATAGCTTTAAGAGATCATTTATTCGAGTTATTATTAGTCTTTGCCGAAGGTGTAGAGGGATTATAGCAATCGATAATTCGTTGACTTATTATTAATATGTCTTTTGACTATAAATTTTCCAATCAACTTTATTGTTCGACCTACAGAACCAAAAATATTATTTTTATATAATAAAAAGAAACTTATATGTCATCATCTCATTGGAGAATAGATTCGAAGTCTTATTTATAGCTTCGCTATTCCCAATGTTTTAAATGTTTAGATATCCAAAGTTTTGAGCATCGACGCTCTTTTTTAATTTTTTTTATTTCTATTGAAATGTTTACATACCGAAAGTTTTGAGCATCGACACTCTTTTTTAATGTTTTTATTATTTCTATTTTTATTGAAATGTTTACATACCAAAAGTTTTGAGCATTGACACTCTTTTTGAGGTACTTGAGTAGGCCTAACAACTTAAATGTTTACATAGCGTGAGGCCCTTAAACAGGTCTGGCAACTTAAATGTTTACATAGCGTGAGGGCCTTAAACATGTCTGACAACTTAAATGTTTACATAGTGCAAGGCCTTTAAAAAGGCCTGAAAGCCTCAAATGTTTACTTAAATAGGCATGTCACAGTATATTTTTCCTCGAATTTTTCCATGCAATGTTGCAGTGAATTTGGACAATGTTGTTTTCCACCGCCACTCGTATGGCCATCATATGTTTCATACTTTTTCTATGTTTGGAATGCAATTTAGTCATCATTGAAGATACATATATTGTTTATTGGTTCACTATTTGTTGTTTGTTCGTTGGTTCGTTGTTTGTTTCTTTTTGTTGTTTGGTTAAACTTTGCAAGGTTTAGCTCTTGCACCTGCAATTGGACCTATTGGTGCTTGTTGCCTGCGTTTTTTTGCTTCAACTTTGCAAGGTTGGAGTCCTGGACCTGCAGTTGGAGCTGTTTTTTCACTTTCCAGGGTTCAAGTCTTGCACCCACAATTGGACCTATGATTATGTCATTCATTGTTGACGAGTAAGTTTCGATACCATAGTTTCATTTATATTCATTCTTTGTTGTTTACTGTTTACAGTTTGCAAGTAAGAATGTTTAAGTATTTCCACTCGCATGGTCATGATATGTTTCATATTTCTTCTATGCTTGGAATGAAATTTAGTCATCATTGAAGATACATATATTCTTTATTGGTTCATTGGTTGTTGCTTGTTCAATGGTTCATTGGTTGTTGCTTCTTGTTCTTTGGTTCAATTTTGCAGGGTTGAGGTCATGCACCTGCAGTTGGACCTGTTCATGCTTTCTCACTAGTTTGTTTCATGCTTCTTGCTTTTGTTTGCTTCGACCTTGCAAGGTTGGGGTCCTGCACCGACAGTTGGAGCTATTTTTTACACTTTGCAGGGTTCAAGTACTGCACCTGCAATTGGGCCTGCGGTTCTGTCGTTCATCATTGATGAGTAAGTTTCAGTACCATACTTTCATTCATATTCATTGTTTACTATTCATTGTTTCCATTTTGCAAGTAAGAATTTTTAAGTGTTTATTCATCATTCTTATCCTGAAGACTTTCCATAGAGGTTGGCATATCTTTTTCTCCTGCTCTTAAATTTTCCTCCGATTTTTTCCCCAATCTCTACACCATGTGCATGCCAATGTCGTCTGCAAAACTTTGGTTGTCATTTTTTCTAGCATTACAAATCTCGGTCCTTTGTCGTATGTGACGAAGTGGAAGTCTAACGCCTCAATTGAATAAGGAATTCTTCAGCCTTCGTACCTTTCCCTCGATGATATTCCCATCTTTCTTGAGAATGAGTACCTACCTATCACGTACAAGAATTGAACTCGTGTCTTTCGCATGAAAAATACGATATCAATCTTGTTACCTTTGCGAGATGTTCTTGTAGAAGAAAACTACAGGTAGGTGTAGAAGGGATAGGTATGGTACAACGGTGGCTAAGCTACAACAAAATTGCACAAAATTGGCATATCTTTCCCTCCTGCTCTTAAATTTTGTTCCAAGTTTTTTATCCAAACTCTGAACCATACCTACATGCCTTTGCAAAATGTTCTTGTAGAAGAAAAAGATGCTGAGATGGTGCAAGCGAGAATAGTTTTCCGTGGATTGCAAATTGCAATATTCAATAAATATGTCGCTTCACGTGCAACATTGCTAACATAATGAATGTTTTTTCAAATGCATTACACCATTTACATATGAACGCAACCATTATCATTCTAGGAGACTTCAGTGTTGACATGCTACAAAATAGTGCCATAACAAAAGAATTGAAAAACTACATGTGCAATTACAATCTCTTCTTTCTTCTGGTTAAGATAAAACATGTACAAAATGCACTTATTGACCATATATGGTGAAATGTGCCCATATCACAATACAACCTCTTTATCTTATACACAAATTGGTCTGACCATGATACAATTTGTCTTGTACTTGAATTATGAGATATACATCAAACATATTACAAAATTATATTTCCATGTCTCAAAGCATATTTGGATACTTTGTTGCACAAAACCAAATCATTCAGCTAGGACCATCAAACTTCTTAATATTTTCTAGCTTGTAATATATTTTGGCTAGAAAAATTCTATATAACCACAACCATGGATCAAGAAAAACAAAGGTTCATGATTCTAACTTTATCTTTGATTCTCATTTACTGTATGTACATATTACTTTTTTCCCTTACATACCAGCTTACATTCATGTTCATTGTATTTTGTGCATTCCCACATTGAAACAAACCGAATAAATGGAGAAGACGAAGGACTCTTAACCACTAATGTAGAAGAGGAGATACAAATGTGCATGCTTCTACTCTTATTTCATATTCCATTGTTTTGTATTTCATTTATTGTCTGTATATTTGTTCTATTGTTTTGCACCTAATTTATTGTATGTAGATACTACGTATCTTCCTACATAATAACTTATCTTCATGTCAATTGTATTTTATGTGTTGCAACATTGAAATAAATAGAACTGTATTTATTTTTTTACATGTCTTTCTACATACCAACTTACCTTCGTGTCCATTGTATTTTTTGCATTGCTACATTGAAAGAAACAAAGTAGTTGGACAAGAGGATGAAATATTATATGCCACAACATAGGAAGCTGAAATGCAATCTTCGAAAAGGTATACCAATTGTGATAGTAAATCAAACACACAAAATGAGTACGTGGATAAAATATTGGACTAGAAAATGATGATTTGGAAACAATGGGCCTTTGTTGAGACTTCCCGCTTCTGAAAATTTCCCTCCCCTTTTCTATTTTCCCACTCTCTATTATCCCTTTTCTTCCCTCTTCTATACTTAACTGAATTCCCCTTTATTTTTTCCCTCTACTTTCCCTTTTTGGTTGCTTTACTTAGTTGTTTTTCTGAAAATGTCTAGTTGTGCGGGTTGGCGGACTCGCGGGTTCACAGTTATACTTATGCTTCTATATCACGAGTCCAATCGAAGGCTTCCTCATTCCATACTTAGCCACTTTTTCGATTGTGGGTTCCGAGGCTGGCGGATTCAAAATTGTGCTTTTATTGTTTCGTGTCCTCCAAACAACACCCGGAGTTCTGCGATATACAAATTGACAGTCGGATTCCCGGGCTATAGGGCTCAAGATTGTGCTTATATTCTTCCGTGACCTACAAATAGCTTCCCTTCATGCCCTGTTCTATGTTACACACTTTTGCACTCAAAATGTTTGAGGCATACAATTTGACCGTCAGGTCCTCATGTTTTTTGAGTATCCCTTGACACCCTATTTAATATTCCATCTCCTTCGAGCTTGTATGTGACATCCAGAACAATTATGAAAAATATACAATGAATATGCTTATTTATTCATTTTGATGTTCATGTACACATGATTGCATCAGAAAAAGTCGGATGAGTGACATGGGCAAGAGTAGTCAATCATCGCAAAAATCAACAGAATGACAAGGCCAAAGGTAAAGATTCATACATTGTGCTCTTGCTATGTTTACCAAAAAAATATCATGAGCTATTTATTCATCTATGCCATGATAAATATGTTGATTTCATCTACAACACATGCTTTGCAGTTCACAATAAGTATTGGCGAGCACAAGTGAAACACCCATAATCATGCAAGCTCCCCAGACTAAGAAGTATGGTTACAAAACTCTGACTTGCATACTTCATCCAAGTTGTGCGTCTACTTGTACATTTATGCCAAAAAAAAGAAAACAAAAAAATGATYCAGACTTCCATTCACATTACTTTTTATGTTCAAAAAATGTCACCAAGTCCAAACTTAGAACACCCAATATACTATTAATAGAAGGCTTAAACAACTGTCGAACTGGACAAGTGTTCATCGGAGACATAATGTTTGTGTATAGAACCTACTTAGACAAGGAAAACAAAACTGGATGCATTGTACATGCTGACATGACAGACAATGAAGCCATGATGACAGCCACACTGACTATCCCAACATAACTTGACCAGAAACTTGCAGAAAAGATCTTGCCAAGTAATGGGATATCCATTACAAATTTTAATATATTGTCGAAAATAGTATATGATCGTGGTGATTTTGATCGGATTATATCGCTCAAAAAAATAAGTATTGTGGAAAAAAATCCCATGATTTGTTCAGAATATCATTTCGTATCGGACACAAAAATCAACCAACTTGCACAGAGCAACAATACTTACCCAATCAGAATCATTGGTGCAGTTGTCACACTCGCGAGAAAAGTTGGCTCGCAACACATTCTCCATATAAAATATGGAGAGTCAGACAATGACAAGGAAATGGTACCATTCTCCATATCTAGTTTTGTCCTTTAATTTCAGATGTTCATATATCTCAGTTATGTTACACAACTATTACACTCTTCCATGTTGCAGCTGCAATTTTTTGACACCTATTCAAATTTGTTTTCCTCAATGGAACAACAATTGCATAAAGGGAAATTTCCACTTATGATCTTCAAAAGTATAACAAAGAAAAGAGATGTTAAAGAAAGGATCTTTCGCACAACCCAAGCAACATTTGTAACATAATTGTGAATAGATATAGTATAGGATATCAAGAAACTAACTAACTTGACAATTGTTGTGCGTATACATCTACAATTCCATCCACACTTTTCTCATAAAAATTGCCTTGAACAATTTTCTGTTGCTTTTGTGTTGTACAGTTGTATATTATGTTGTTCAATATATTAATTACTATGCTCACATGTGGAGGTTGAGGGTTTATTTGTTGCAGTGAATGCGTACTTGACCCCCTTTGAGCTTGTATGTTCCAAATGAAACTCTCATGCTTCTTCCTCTACTTTCATAAATGATGGCACAATTGATTGCCTACAATGCAGTAAAAAAATCCCTTACACATATATACATTGTCTCAACGCTACCATCCGAACCCTCAGCAACACAATTGTACATTTTACAATTAGAAAACCTTTGTTACAAGATGTTCTTCCTAGGTTAGCAGAATTTCCATATGAAGTAAACCTACAAAAAAAGGAAAACAATGTCTACATGTTACGTGACTTTCGCATCCATAGAAAATTTACATTAAATGACATCAATGCCATACTGCATATCCTCTTAACCAAAAAAAAAAATCATATCAAGCGTTGATAGGAAATGAAGCAATCTCATATGTATCTATGCATGCTACCCAATGAGGATATGAATAGAGTTTTACAGTGCCATGGCAAATTGAACTGGAAGCGCATAAGATTGTTCAATCTAGGAATGATAAGCATGAGGACAGACCTCATACAAAGTATCCAATTGTGAATAAATCAGGTCCATCCTTTGATCTGTCAAAATGGCTTGCTCCTCTAAATGGACCATCAAGCATTTTGAATAATATTGCAATTTTGGCATTGTTCGACCTCAATTAAGTTAAAGGTTGACACTCTTTTCCAAAACTAGTAATGTTAGAACATTGTCAGGTCAACATGATCTTGGTTCATAGTACTATCAAAAGCAAATGTTCATAGTGATCTTGGTTCATGGTAATATAGTAATCGAAAAATTTCTTGCTGCCCATTTGGGGATTTGGTTATAGATGGGATACAATGCCCAATCTCCGTTGATTTTATCATGTCTTGTGTTTGGCACACTTTTGTTCATGTGCTTTCATGTTGTGGTTCAAAGTTCTCATGGGCCTGGTTTTTGAATTATGGTTGGATGATACATTCAAGATCTTAGCAGTTTTTCTATGATCTTAAAGAATATACAAGACCTGATTTTCCTTTTAATGTAAGCTCTATGAAGCAAATGTAATATGTAGTTCATTTTAGCACTTTTACTTGATCGATGAAATTACCAAAATTCATCTTCAGAATTTTTT
This sequence comes from Picea sitchensis, assembly GCA_010110895.2. Lineage (NCBI taxonomy): Eukaryota > Viridiplantae > Streptophyta > Pinopsida > Pinales > Pinaceae > Picea > Picea sitchensis. The sequence goes on along the minus strand of SNQJ01S0066823.1, from coordinate 86,520 downwards.
TGAAATAAAAGGATATATGCTATGTGAATTCCAATGGAACTATGATATCAACCACAAAAAATTAAAATTAAAATTTGTCGTTGTTATACTTACAGTGAAGTTGACAGTACAATAATTTTACTTGAACATCCCAAAATTGATTTTTTTGTATCTTTTCAATGCTTCTCTTATGCAAACACATCTTGGAAAGTATAACCATGACTCAATTTCTATATTCTTTGATTGAAGAGCATGTTCACCTATATAATGCACTTCATAATTATTGTTAAGACCATCAATGGAGCTTTGTTAAGACCAATTCCCTCTTCTAAAAATTTCCCTCCCCTTTCTTTTTTCCCTCTACTTTCCCTTTCTAGTTACTTGGTCATTTTTCGAAAAATGTCTAAGTGTGCGGGTTGGAAGATTCACGTGTTCAAATTTCCACTGATGCTTTTATATCACGAGTCTGACCGACCGCTTCATCATTCCATACTCAACAACTTTTTTTTATCACGGATTCCCTTCTAGGCAGGCTCAACATTGCGCTTCCATTTTTTTGCCCCCTGCAAACAACACCCATACTTCCCCGATATACAAATTGACAACCAAATTCCCCTTTATTTTTCTCCTTTACTTTCCCTTTCTGGTTACTTCATTATTTTTCTGAATATGTCTCATGCTTTTATATCACGAGTCCGACTGACCGCTTCCCCATTTCATACTTGGCCACTATTTCCATCACCGGCTCCCAGGCAGGCTTGCTCAACACTGCGCTCCCATTGTTCCATGACCTACAAACAACACTTGGAGTTCTGCGATATACAAATTGACCATCAAAGTCTGCTATCATGCCCTGTATCATGTTACACATTTTGAAGTCAAAGTTCGGAGACATACAATTTGACCATCGGGCACTCACGTCTCCTGAGTATAACTTGTGACCCTATTTTGAAGCCCGACTGACCATTTTCCACACTTTTCCATTTCTTGGAATCTCTTTCACAGGTTGGCGGGTTCACGAAATGTCCAATGCTTAATCGCTCTTCTCCATCCCCGCCACCTTCGCACTTCTTTCTAGATATGCAATTATTAATATTTAATGCTAATAATTCATCATGCAAGAACCATTAAGATTGTCATTAATGTCTGAAAGGCTGGAGGAGATTTTTCATTAATACGAATTAAACCAAGATTTGTTCTTCCGAGTGTTAATTTCAAGCATCATGGAATCTCTTTCGTGCGTCGTCCGGTTGATGGCTTCACGAAATATCCAATCCTTAATCTCTCTTCATCATCACCTCCACCTTCACACTTTTTTCTAAGTATGCAATTAGTAAGCTTTAATGGTAACAACTCATTATGCAGGAACCATAGAAATTGTCATTAATCAACGAAAGGCTCGATGACATCATCCATTGATACACATTAAACCAAGATTTTTTTGGAGGGTTATATTATCCCTTCTAAATGTTCATTTCAAACATCATCTGGAGAAAACGTATTTTCTTGTTAACTTATGGTAGCAGTTTTATCCAGATACAGTAAGAACCTTTGGGCATGATGACTAGAACTTCTAGTGGCCTAGGGAATATTCTTACTACTCATCTCCTTCCTCCCAAAAGTAAATAAGGAGATGGTCCCTTGGTGCGATGAGAGATATATTTCAAGCCAAAGAATTCCAAGGCAACCCTCCTCGCTCAAACAACCCCCCCTGCATTGATGGTTGGCACAGAGGTTGATGCGGTCGATTTCGATCCAGAAGAAGATGATCTGATGGACGATGATATGATGATGGATGATGGCAATGAAGACATTGTTCCCACTCCTACGCCCAAATTGAAATCCACCATAATAGGGGGCACTTCTCGGCTCGGCGATGGCGACCCTAACAAGACCAAAGGAAGGGGTTTAAGAAAAGAAACCGACGTTGAAAGCCATAGCCTCTTTGCAGCTCGAGAGTTTTAGTCTCTCAAATCAGATGGCAGTCCTCGCCCTCATAGATGTATCATTTCCTTTAATTTTTAGGGTTTTGTATTGGGTTTGGATTTTTAGGGGTTTGTATTGGGTGCAGGTTGTGTCCCTGAAGTCTTTGACTTCAAGTAAATGGTCTCTTGGTGAGCCGAGAGATATATATCAAGCCAAATAATTATTCAATTGCAGGACCACTCTCATGTTCTATGGATATACAATTAACATCTTAGGGGGTGAGGAACATAACTCCGAGTGGTGCAAGGCATATTCCTACTACTCATCCCCTTCCACCCAAAACGAAGTAATTTGCATCTCTGGAATTTCTTGTGTAGCATGTGTCCCTGAAGTCTTTTCCTGTAAGGAGGTGGTCTCTTAGTCCCCTTCCACCCAAAACGAAGTAATTTTGAGCTTTGGAATTTCTCGTGTAGGCTGTGTCCCTGAAGTCTTTGACTATAAGGAGGTGGTCTCTTGGTGTGTCCTCACTTTTAGTTTCGGGCTCTTTCGCTTTCCCTACAAAGTTTTTTCTCTTCTTCCTCATGGGAAGCTTGTGAGAACTATCAATTTTATGGTGAGGAGGGTTCTTATCTCCTCCTTCATTTGAATAATTCTGGGTTTCTTTCTTACTAGGGTGGGTCGTTGGAGTGATGATCCGGGATGTCATACTCTTGGCAGTGGTAGTCAGGGATTGAACACGCTTCTCACTGGGGCATTTTCCCTATTGTTTGTACAATTCAGTGGTGCTTTGCAATGTCTCCAGGTCACCAGTGTTAGGAGCACGAGTGTTGTTGACTTTTTTCAAGCCAAAGAATTATTCCACTGCGGAACCACTCTCTTGTTTCTTTTTCACCTCAGATCTTCCGCAATATGTTGAGATTGTCGCAACCAACATTGACCTTTAGAGGAGAAGACTGCAAGGATTTCCTAAAAAATCATGATAATCAGTTTTGTATGCATCTTCAAGAGCTTGTCGATGGCTCCTGCATGTTGTCTCACTAGATGAACACCACAGAATTGTATCCATGATTATTTTTTTTTGTAACTCCTCTACCTGTATTTATGACAAATATGTTCAATGCTTTGATGCAAAGAACTTAGTCCAATGTTTATAGATAAATATATATTACCCACTATTTTTTTTATAGATTTACTATTAAAAAATTTCCTTGGAATCTTGATTGGTGCTTCTTTGTTGGATTTAACACCTTCATGTTTGCATGGTTCAATAGTCTCGTAATTCTTAAATATTGTATYGACTCAAGTAATTTGATCAAATATGGAGCATTGAACAATTATAGTACAATTCATTGTGTCAATCACATGAGGCTTCTATGGAAACATAAATGAATTTCACATAGTTTCAAACCAACATTCAATTTCATTTGTAATGCAGATAGAAACTTTAATTCATGATGCGGGAGTTGGGGCCCTGCCCAAGAAGTTTTGTTCTCATATCAACCTTGTTGAGCGAACGATCTCTTATTTCCCTGTCGCTTCCTTGATTCCTTTACTCCAAAAGGAAACATTTTATTGGTTATCCATCCCTTGGCCTCTATTTGAGCATTTTTACTTTATTAATGAAATTACAAAATCTCTTCTTCTCAAATATTTTGAAAAAAAAAATGATATATGCTAGGTGAAGTCAAATGGGGCTATGAAATCAACCACAATATTAAAATGAAAGTTCGTCATTGTTATACTTACGATCAAGTTGACAGTACAATAAGTTTATTTCTAGATATGCAATTATTAAGTTTTAATGCTAACAACTCATCATGTAGGAAGTTTAATACTTAAAATAATATTTCAAGGCATTAAACAATGTATGAAGAACACAATTACTCCCACAAGTTGCAATAAAAAAAAATCTTCAACAAAGCATTTGCTCATACCCTTTTTAATTATACAAGCACAATAGAAAACGAGTCAATGGCTAAAATATTGGACTAGAAAATGATGATTTTCAAACAATGGGGCTTGTTTGAGACAAATTCCCACTTATGAAAATTTCCCTTCTCTTTTATATTTTCTCACTCTTTTTTATCCCCTTCTTTTCTGTCTTCTATACTTAACCCAATTCCCCTTTATTTTTCCCCTCTAATTTCTCTTTCTGGTTACTTAGTCATTTTTCCAAAAATGTCTAACTGTGCGGGTTGGCGGACTCAAAGTTAACATTTGCACTCATGCTTTTATATCACGACTCTATCCAACCGCTTCCCCATTCCATACCTAGCCACTTTTTCGATCATTAAATCCTGGGCAGGCGGGCTCTAGATTGCACTTCCATTGTTCTATGACCTACAAACAACACCCGGACTTCCATGATATACAAATTGACTGTTGAATTCCCACATCATCCCCTCTTTCGTGTTACACATTTTTCACACAAAAGTTATGAGACATACAATTTTCTCGTCGGGGCCTCACGTCTCCTAGGGAACCCTTGTCACTCTATTTTGAAGCTCGTCCGACTGCTTTCCATACTTGGCCATTTCTTGGAATCTCTTTCGCAGACCGTCGGGTTGGCGAGTTCACGAAATATCCAATTCCTAATCATTGTTTCATGTGCCCTCCACCTTCACACTTCTTTCCAAGTATGCAATAACTGGGGTTTAATGCTAACATATCATCATGCAACAACTGTAAAGATTGTCATTAATGAGAAAAAGGCTCGAGAAGACAGTCAGATTGACTATCCCCACAAAATTTGTCCAGAAACATGCATAAAATCTCTTTCCAAGTAATGGGATATCTATTACAAATTTCAATATATTAGCAAAATCGAGTCTGACTAGTCGTTTCCCTATTCCATACTTAGCCACTTTTTCGACTACGGATTCCGAGACAGGCGGGCTCAAGATTGTGCTACGATTTTTCTGTGACTTGAAAACAACACCTGAGTTCTGCGATATACAAATTGGTCATTGGAATTCCCCATCATGCCCTCTTACGCTTTCATGTTTTGCACTTAAAACTTCTGATACATACAATTTCATCGTCTGGCCCTCACCTCTCATGAGTATCCCTTGTAACCTTATTTTGAAGCCTGACCAACCACTTTCCATACTTATCCATTCCTTAATTTCTCTTTCTCGTTCCCACCACCTTTGCACTTGTTTCTAAATATGCAATTAGTAAGCTTTAATGCTAACAACTCATCATACAGGAATTGTAAACATTGTCATTAATGAATGAAAGGCTCGAGGAGATATCCCATTAATACGCATTAAACCAAGATTTGTGGAGGGTTATATTATCCCTTCCAAGTGTTCATTTCAAACATCATGGAATGTCTTTCACGGGTTGTCGGGTTCACGAAATATACAATCCTTAATTACTCTTTGACGTACCCGCCACCTTCGCACTTCTAAGTATGCAATTACTAAGCTTTAATCTAACATCTCATCATGCAACAACCATAGAGATTGTCATTAATGAGAGAAAGGTTCAAGGAGATCTCTCATTCACATGCATTGGACCAAGATTTGTGGAGGGTTATATTATCCCCTCCAACTGTTCATTTCAAACATCGTCTGGAGAAAACGAACGTTCTCGCAAACTTATGGCACCAGATCGATAGTAGTTCTGTGGAGATATAGTGAACATCTTAGGGTGTGAGGACGATAACTTCCAGTGGTCCAGGGCATACTCTTACTACTCATCCCCTTCTGCCCATAACGAAGCAATTTGGACCTCTGGAATCACTCGTGTAGTCTGTGTCCCTGAAGTTGTTGACTGTAAGGTGGTGGTCTCTTGGTGCATCGAGAGATATATTCCAGGCCAAAGAATTATTCCACTATGGGACCACTCTCATTTTTATTTGTCACCTCATATCTTCCACAAGATGTTAAGATTTTTGGATCCATCATTGACCTTCAGAGGAGAATACTACAAGCAGGTCCTAAAAAAGCATGATAACGGATTGGGCCTCTTTCCTGAGTTCCTAGAAGACCCAACGACAGTTCCTGAAGATATCACAAGGTTGCAGGTTATTTCATTTAGAAATCCATTCCGAGAAATTGCCTGGTTGTTTACAAGAATAATGGGATGGGAATCCACATCAAGTATTTCCCGCATGATTCTTTATATTTTGTATTTCACATTCAAGGAAAAAGCTATTTTTTATTGGGGGAAGATAATTTCCATTGAAATATGTTCCCAATTGTCACGATTCAAAGAGGAGAAGAAATTTAATATGTCATCCTAATTGGTTTTCGCGATAGCACATTGTTGTTTGTTTCCAAAACTGTCTATGTCCAAGAAGGTAAATTGTGAATTCGACCCAGTAACCTTCTGGTACCAGGCCTTTTGGAGGCACAATGCCTCTCATTGTTTTTATGAAGTTTTTAAAGAATTTGTCTCAGTTTTCAAAGATTTATTGTTAGGAAAGGATGCTCGACACATGTCTGACCAAGAAACCAAGTTTTTGGACAGGAAGGGGACACTTGAACAAATGGAGAATTACAATGTGATAATGATTTTTGGCTCCAAGGAAAATCTTGCTTTCCTTCCATGTCACACTACGGACATAATGTTTGTTACAGGAATAGAAAGGAAATACAACTACTGGTTGCATTTTTTTCATGAGAAGATAAAAAAGTAGTTCATTTCTCTACCTTGGAAAGTCAGTGAATTCGTGTTTAGGAATGTCAACAAGATTGATGAATTCACAAGCCATTTCAACAACTTGAACCTAAGATATGTTGAAAGGATAAGAGGGTTCGACCCTAATGGGATTTTTTTAGAACATTTACTAGCAATTGGATTCAACAATTCTTTTATCCAGACATGCCTGAAGGAAGACAGAGACAATGGCGACAACACTCCTGCTCCTGACATTGGCGACGTAGAGACATTACAAAGCACCATTGAATTGTACAAACAACAGGGAAAAGGCCCTGGTGAGAAGAGTGTTCAATCCTCGGCTACCACTCCCAAGAGTACGACATCCCGAAACATCGCTCCAATGTCCCAACCCAGTAAGAAAGAAACCTAGAATTATTCAAACGGAGGAGGAGATAAGAACCCTCCTCGCGGTAAAATTGATAGTTCTCACAAGCTTCCCATGAGGAAGAAGAGAAATAACATTGTAGGGAAAGCGGAAGAGCCCGAAATTGAAAGTGAATACATGGAACTTGAGACCGATCTAGATAATGTATTCCACAACATTGATCAACTCGGGGATGCGATCCACCATAGCCCCCAAATGGAAATAGCTAAGACCAAATTTTTTTATGAAGATGAATCCTTCGTATTCTAGAGCGATGTTTTTGACAGCGAATCTAAATATTTAATTATTGAAAAGAGAGATATAAGAAATAAGAAAGGGAAATATCATTCAAAGATTAACCTTAAGAACATGAAGCCTTCCGAAATCTCTCGACTTCACCAAGCAACCAGAGATGCTCTTGATGATTCCATTAGAGGTATTGAGGCGGAGAATTCCAGACTGGAGGATCGACTCAAGGAATTGGAGGAATATTTGATTCCTATCCCATTTATTTCCATTCCTTTACCAATAATCGTGCCTTCCACCCATGCAGCCAAGTTAAAAGGATCCTCCAGCCTCCTCACATCATGTAGAGGATGTGTAGAGAAGAATATCAAGAAAATAATGGAGCGAATTACTCAGGCCTAGGAAACATCACAAAGTATAGCTTCCCTTGGAATGAGGGCACATGCTTTGCATGAACATTTGTAGGCAAATTTAAAAAATGAAGAACATTTCTATCTAGAGACGGTCCTCCCTTTTGGCATCCATGTCGGTAACATTACAGATATGAGAAGAAGACAAGAAGATATCCCCTCACCAAACCAGATCAAACAATTAAATGCATGATGGAAAGAGAAATTTAATAACCTTCATCTCATTGTCCAATCATGTGAACAAGCCATATCAAAGAAAGAAGAATTATTTAGAAAGATGATCGAAATAGACTTAACCAGAAGTACCAACGAGGTCCAAGACCCCAACTTAATCGCCAACTCCTTGTCCTTAACCAAGAAATCCTTCGATGAGAAAGTTGATATTTTTAAGGGGTTGTCTTTAGAAACGTTTTACAACATCCTTGAATATGGTGAAGATGACGTGGACAACTGGCTAGTGGAATATTCGGTACAAAATGAATAAATTGATCATGCTCTACGTAATCTTTCTATCGATCTAAGGGAATTAGAAAAGGATCTTTTCAACATAAAAATCCAGGATGAGATCAACGTGGCCCCCATGAGAAGCTACATTGAATAATGTCTCCAAAGGGAAATCAACAAGCTCACTGATGAAGGGAAACAAGTAGTTGGCACGATTCCAGTAGTCGTCGATGAGAGAAATAAAAATGCATCAGCAAACAAATAGCAAAGGGGGAGATAGATACCATCATAGTAATTTTATACTGATCACATCCTGATTTGTTTATCAATCTAGTTATTCCACCTCTTTAAAAAGAAATGTCTAACCAAAGACTGATAACTTCCAAATTCTTCTTTTTAGGTCTTCTTCTCTACCGTCGCCCACTTCATCTTTCTACATTACTATTTCTTGTACTTATTTATTTTATGGTCCTTGGGAGCCCCAATCCCAGTCTATATGACAAACACATTTAAATTTCTAGGAATATGTAACTGACATTATTATTTTTTGATAAATTTCAAGGAAAACTACTTTGGGAACAATCTCGACGGTGCCTTGTAACCATGTTTTCGGAATGCAAAATTAGTTCTCTTTATGCATAATGGTCATCTTCTTTTATTTTTGTGTGCTCAGAAATTTTTATCTTCAACTATGCTGGATGTTAGGAAATTGTGTTTATTTAATTTGAATGTTTAATGTGTGTGATTCCTGGTCCTATTTTCCAAGAACCTTTGTTTCAAAAAACAAAACAAAACAAAAAAATCTATCATTTTGTATTTCTTTAAGTCATTACCACATAAATTCTCTAAGTCTCGCATTTGAACTATACTCATCTATAAAAATGCAGCAGGATTGCATCCTCGTTAGGTTTCCATTTCGGTCCAAAAAAATCAACTGGATAGACATGTTGAGATGTCCAATTGGTACTATACAAAGATGTCCTATTCCTGGAGAGAAATTGCAGATCAACCTCTGACAATACATAGAAAAAAACTAGCAAACACAGAGGTCACACAAGAAGATCAAAGAATCTTCAAAAAAATATATATTTGTTTATTTTCCACCGCATATAACTTTATTTATCCTAACACATATAGAGACACACAAGCCAGATGATCTATTTAATAGAGTGAAATGGATGTTGCTTAGTTTGTCCATGGGAAAAGTTAAAGAAGTGACTATGAAAATTGTACTTAACTCTAAATAATGGGATGAAAGCCAGTTTKAAGTATACARAGATCATTGTGAATGAATTTCATAATTTCGAACATGGAAATTCTATCAAGTTACACGTGAGGGGATATTTGTGGTATTTCGTATCTGTCTGATGTACTACTGGTAATAGGAAAAATTACATAAACTTATTAAGAAAATAAAAGGAAGATGGATTATGCAAAACATAGTATAATTAGAATGAAAATAATTTCAAAAACTAAATGGTTTCAATGCCATAATCTTTCTAGGAGCCACGTGTCATTTTCTGCATGGATACCACCTGTACTTCATGATGCTTGCCATGTGTCCGTTGTAATTTCCATATTCCTCCACTACTTATTCCCCCATACCTGTGAATTTATTCCCATTCCAACCCAGTAGGGACTACGATGTCATGCAACACTTGTGTTTGTATAGTTTTTAGTTGACTATTTTATTATGAGGACATTTCTTCACAATATTGTTTTTCTATTTCTTTTCTACATTTTCTTTTTTGTGCAGTTAATTTAAATCTTGATAAATAGAGGTGTCTTGTTTTTACTTTGTTTTTCCATGTATTTTACCAAGCATGAGTATTGACATTCTTCCCATTTAGTTTTCAAATTTATAACATACATGTGAAGTATGTATTTTAAAACTTTATTTTCTTCCAAAACTTGATTCACCCTTTCTGTTTGACCATCAATCTCAGGATGACATGTTGTTAAGAAATTAAGTTGAGTCTATAGGGCATCTTGAAAACCAGTCCAAAATCTACCAATAAACATAGATGCTCTATCAAAGATTATTTTCTTTGGAAAACCATGAAGTCTCACAATTTAGTTAATAAACACATGTGTTATTTCATGGGCTTTATAAGTATCCTTCATTGGAATGAAATGATATCTTATAGTGATTTTTTCCACTACCACAAAGTAGAGTCATGTTTTATAGCAGTTAATGGAAACTCAACTATGAATTCCATCGATATGAATTCCCATTTAGTCTCTGGAATGTATTGAGGCTACAATAGACCTACAGGGTGAAAATGCTCACCCTTTACAAGATGACATCCCAAACACTTTTCTACAAAAAGAGGCACATCCTTTTTCATGCCCGACCAAAAGAAATTTGGTTTCAATTCAACAAACATTTTTTTACACTAGGATGGGATGCATATAAAGAACTATGATCTTCTCTTAAAATCAACTCACAAAGAACTTTTTCTTATGGTACATATATTGTTTGCAAGAATCTTACTAACCCATCCTCATAAAAACAATACCCTTCAAACTTGGGTTTCCATGTCTAGTGTCCACAKATAGAAGCCTCCACATACTAACACCATCCATCATTTCCCTGAGCACTRATGATGTGGTCCCTTAGGCCAACCTTTAAAGGAATTACAGAGTAAATGTGAGGTTTTTGACTGATTGAATCAATGACCATGTTTAGTGTTCCTTTTACATAAGAAATATCAAAGTCATACTCACTGAGAAGTTCTGACCAATGTCTGTGTCTTGCATTCAAATCCTTTTGTGAGGAAATATGTTGTAAACCATTGTGATCCATTTTTAATTCAAACTTTTGACCCACCAAGTAATGTCTCCATAGTCTTAAAACATGGACTATTGCTTCCAACTCCAAGTCATGAGTTGCATAGTCCTCTTCATGGGGTTTTAATTTCCTCAAAGCATATGCAACCACTCTTCTTTCTTGGGAAATCACAACATGCAATCCTGCCTTTGATGCATTTGTACAAACAACAAATGGTCGGTCCATATAAAGTACCTTTAGCACTAGTGCATATGTCAACACCTTCTTAATCTTAGCAAAATCTTAACCACAATGCGTGCTCCATACAATTTTTTCTCCTTTCTTAATCAAGGAAGTAATTGGACTATAAATTTGGGAGAAACCTTCCAAAAATATTCTATAATATCCATCCATACCCATGAAACTATGCACCTCATGCACATTCATTGGTGCTCACCATTCAATGATAGCTTCAATCTTTGAAGGATCCACTGCAGTGCCCTCACCGGAAATAATATGACCCATATAGTGGATTTCTTACTGAAAGAATGAACATTTTGATAATTTGGCATATAGCTTGTTCTACCGTAAACACTGAAAACTAATCTCAAATGTTTCTCATGCTCCTTATTGTTTTTGGAATAAATGAGAATATCATCTAGGAATACTTATACAAATTTATCCAAGTATTTCCTAAACACTCCATTCATAAAACTCATGAATACACCAGAGGAATTGGTTAGCGCAAATGGAACTACTACACATTCATAATGTCCAAAGAAAGTCCGAAAAGAATTTTTCATAATATCCTCCTCCTTAACCCTTAATTGGTGATATCCATATTGTAAATCAATCTTAGAAAATACAACATATCCTTTCATTTGATCAAAAATATGATCAATACAAGGAAAAGGATATTGGTTTCTGACTGTCACTTAGCTCGACTTCTTGTAGTCAATGCGAAATCGAAGGGACCCATCCTTCTTCTTCACAAAAATTACTAGTGCACCCAAGGATAAACATTATGTCTAATCATGCCCAAATCCAACAATTCTTGAAGTTACATCTATAATTCACGTAGATCAGGAATTGTCATTTAGTAAGGAGAATTAGAAACAGGTTATGTACTAGGTCTAAGTTCAACAGAAAAATATATTTCTCACTTTGGTTGTATCACTGGAAATTCATTAGGAAAGACATCAAGAATCTCTAAAATAACTGGATATGATTTCAAGGATACAAGATATCCTTCATTCAAAGTGGTAACCGAAAAAATTTGTCAGCCCTTCCTTAGGCTACACTTTATTTTTTGAGTTGATATGAATATCAATGACATGGGCCTCTTCTTCCCATGAAGAACCATAGATTGTCCTACATCATCCAAAAATTGTAGAACCTTGTTTCGACAATTCAAAGCATCACAATGAGATTCAAGACAATCCATTCCTATGATTAGATCATAAGACCCAAGAGAAAGTACATATATATTAATAGAGGTAATACATACTCCCAAGTCTAAAGTACATCCTCGAGCCAAGGATCCCACCTTCTAAATACATCCTAAATCCATTTCAACCTGATCAAAATCTCCCTACTTTTTTTCTACTAGACCACATCTTGATAAATCATTAGGTGAAATAAAAATTCCAGTGGCACCATGGTCAATCAAAATGAAAATAGTAGTGTTATTCAATTTATTTGTAGTATCAAGTATCGATGACTGATGTTTATCTTGTCTATCATGAACGATTGCAAGGATTCTATGATCTCTACCCATATCTATGTTGGCATGTTTTGCAGGCAGCGTATTCTTGTCATTGATGGCAAGTACAAAAACGACGATGGCTTAAGTACAAGAAGAATGTGCCAGGCAGGCACCAGAAGTATTTTGGGAAGACGCAGCAGAGCAAGCTCAATAAGATCAGAAGAGATAGTGTAGAGGTGCTTGGAAATTGATGGCAAACAGGATCGGAAGACATCGTAAGTCCAGATAGGAGAATCACACAGATGGAGGACAGATATTAGGCGTTAGATCTGAGCGCGGGGATCGATAGTCGTTAGATCCAGGAGAACCTGCACGATCTTTAAAGTGCAAGGTAAAGCAGGGTTACAAAATCCCGAAAGCAGGAGGACCGTTCATCTTTGGGCAGGACACGTGGTCACAGATCAAAATTTCACTGACTAAGAAGTCAAAGGAAGGAAGTTCTCTATCCTATGAAATCGCAAAATGTGAAACCACGACTTAATCTCCATTTCGGAGTTTCAGATACCGGGAGTTGGAGGTGTCAAGGACACTCACAACAAGAATGATGAAATCATGAAATGCGAAACCATGCTTTAATCTGAGTCGTTGATCAAAGGGAGATCGTGGACTGTTGATTTGACTCCATTTCGTAGTTTCAAATATTGGGAGTTGGAGGTGTCAAGGACACTCACGACAAGAATGATGAAATCGTGAAATGCGAAATGCCGAAATACCTTCAGATCATTTCGAGGTTCATGACTTGGAGTGTCGAAACACTTCATCACATAAATGATGAAACGCCAAAATACCTTCAGATCATTTCGGGTTTCATGACTTGGAGTGTCGAAACACTTCATCACAGAAATGACGAAACGTCGAAATACCTTCAGATCATTTCGTGGTTCGTGACTTGGAGTGTCGAAACACTTCATCACAAAAATGTCGAAATGCCGAAATGCGAAACCGCGACTTAATCTGAGGCATTGATCAAAGGGAGATTGTGGACCGTTGATTAGGCAAGACGAAAGCCCATGAAGGTACGAAATTGTAAAGCACTCTCGTGCTTGGCCCCTGGTCACAGATAGTGGTCACAAGAGACGAACAAGCTAGCGGTACTAAACTCCATTTCGGAGTTTCAACGATCGCAACATGAAGAGT
>SNQJ01S0066823.1:14768-38050 GCA_010110895.2 Picea sitchensis | reverse complement strand
AATAACATTATTATAAATTTCTTCAATTGTGGAGAGTGGTTTGGGTTCTTAGAGGGAAGATAAATTTATGAGTTATTTAGGATATCATAGGAAAGTCTACAATAGATCCAAGTTAGATATCAAATAGCAATGGTCATCAAAGTGGATCTATCTAAAGCTTATGATAGAGTAAGTTGTTTTTATTTGAGATTGATGCTCTTTAACTTTGGCTTATATCATCAATTTGTGGTTTGGGTGATGAATTGCATTACCCCAATGTCTTTTTCCTTTTTAATCAATGGGGTTGCATCTCTTTTCTTCAAACCAAATAGGGGTTTAAGGCAGGGTTGCCCTCTATCACCTCTCGTTTTTCCTTCTCATAGTTGAAGGTATAAGTAAGTTAATCAAAGCAGTTGTAGCTCATGGTAGCTTCGAAGGGATTTGCATCACTACAACATGTGACATTACACATGATCTAGGTGGATATCGGTGACCACCCACCTATTTCATAAGCTCGAAAAACAATTTTCCATCCTGGCAGTTTTTAGGGTTTCAAACTTTCGGGGCCGTTTTGAGCCCATAAACGACGTTTTTTGGGGATTTGGGGCCTAGGTGACTACAAAAATCACATACCTAGGCCAGTCGAAAACAATTCTTCTCGGCTAGACCTTTCCAATGGTGTATCGAGCACCCCAAACAGAGATCGTATGCAAAAGTTACGCCCATGGGAAGTTGACATATCAACTACCCCCATCAGGGCCCACAAACCTTTTGGATTTTCATCTTCCGGGGTTAGGGTTTTGGATTTTACTTATGTTAAAAATGCCTTTGGAGCCTCATTGTAACAATCATCTTCTTGGAAATGCGAGTAAACGTCACATCTCTTCTTAGAGATAAGCTACTACCATTCTAGCGAGTCTTTCACTCTGTAATTTTACAGTCTTTGTACATTTTCGCTCATTAATAGAAATAATGTATTACTATATCTTTGTGTTTATGGTTGCATCTCTGATACATTTCTGTTATATTATTAGATATCTGAGACATCTCTGTATATTTGTTTGTTATATCTCCGCTCTCATTTCGTGCCAAAAATAATTTGGATCAATGGTATCAGAGCAGGTTTCTCTTGATTGTTTTTCAGTGTATGTCTCTGATGAGGTCTGAGTATAGCAAGTTGGGTCTTGAGCTTATCTCTCTTGAGGACAATCGCTCTCGCACGCCCAAGAAACCCTCCATGGTGGAAGAAAAGAAAAATGACGGAGCATGATATTCTATTAATATGTTGCTTGAGCAAGCTCTCACGTGACAAAGGGACGAAATGATGGAGAATTTTTCCCACATCCTTCAACGCCCGTCGATAAAAACCGACACATCTTCATCAAGCGACCACTTTGGAAGCACCTATCCTTTCAAGGTATAGGTTAATTTTGATATTTCTGTATTTGAAGTTCAGATAGATGTGGATACCCTAGAAAAATGGTTAAATGTGCTAGAAGATTATTTCTCTATTCACAATTTTTCCGACAGGGAAAATATCAGCTTCGCACTCCTTAAGGCTCTCCCCCATGTCAAACATTGGTGGGAAACTTATTGGGAGCAAAGCTCCATAGAGGAATCTGGAATATATTGGGCCGAGCCCACTTGGGATTTTTTTGTGGATGCAGTCAAGGAACAATATTACCCTGTTGGAAACTATGAGGACCAGTACATGAGATGGATCACACTGCGGCAAGAAAGGGGCCAAGCAGTTTTAGAGTTCAACAATACCTTCCATACCTTGTGCACCAAGCTGGGTATCAAAGACTTTGAGCGACATCTGGTTCTGAAATATCGTGGGGCTCTACACAGATACATCCAAAATGAAATGGATTTTCTGGACATCTCATCACTGGGTGTTGCTTATCGATATGTTGTTAAAATCAAGCAGAAATTTAAGCACCAAAACAAACGAGAGTTCAGGTCTACAAATCCGCAACAGCCAAAGTATGATAAAGACGACTCTAACAAACAACCTCCCGAAAACCAGTCCAAGCCATGGGAAAAGAAGGGTCATGGAAAGATGAAGAAGGACACTGGAAAATGGTGTGTTTTCCACAAAATCCCCTGGCACAACACTGATGAATGTCATTCAAAACAGTCATTGGTGGTCGAGATCAAAGAGAAGGAGATGAACCCTGATTCAAAACCTGATTAAGAAAATATCGATAGAAGACAGATCATCGACATAGATCCCACTACTATTGTCGTGACTACAACAATTCAACCAGAAGAACCAATAGACCCTGAGGAGGGGGAGCGCCTTTTTCATTCAGAGATGTGGGTTAAGGGGACCCCACTGCATTTTATTGTTGATAGCAGAAGCCAAAAGAACCTCATCTCAACAGAGGTCATCAAACAGTTGGGACTGTCGACAACACCACACCTGCAGCCATACAACGTCAGGTGGCTTCACCAGGGATGCGATCTATGTGTCAGCCAACAATGTCGATTTCCATACAGAATCCATCCCTTCAAGGATGAGGTATTATGTGATTTTTCCCCGCTGGATGTCTGTGATGTTCTCTTAGGCCAACCATATATGTGGAAATGCCATGTTGTTTATGAGTCTCGACCCTGTAGAGTCATTGTTTCTCTGAGGGGTCATCTCTACATAATACCAGAGGTAGTTCCAACTACTGTCCCACCTAAACAGTGTCACAAGGTAGTATCTCATACTACAAAATTTAGCTTCTTCACAATCTGTTCAAAAGGTGAACAAAAGGACACTGCAACCATTACAGCCTTGCCCCAAGCACCTTCTATACAACAGAAGCAGGTCGACAAAGTTGCAGCAAAGCACAAAGATTCCTTCTACACACAATCCTCTCATGTAGCTCGACTGGTTGAATAGACTCAGCCTGGCCAACAACAAGTTCGTGATAGCGTTCCACAAACCAAGTAGCGTGACGTCTCCAACAAGGTAAGCAACTCACCTAGATTCAGATTTAGCAAACGCTTCCCCCTCTCCCCCAAAAAATCAACGCAATGGATACCATTGCTTCCTATGGAAGGAGGATTGATCCAGGTGGATATCGGTGGCCACCCACCTATTCCACAGACTCGAAAAATAGTTTTCCATCTTGGCAGTTTTTCGAGTTCCAAACTTTCGGGGTCGTTTTGAGGCCCTAAACGATGTTTTTTGGGGATTTGGGGCCCTAGTGACTATCAAAGGCACTTTCCTAGGCTAGTTGAAAATTGTTCTTCTCGATTATACCTTTCCAATGCTGTATCGAGCACCCCATACAAAGATCGTATGCAAAAGTTACACCTGCGAGAAGTTGACGTATCAACTACCCCCATTAAGGTCCACAAACCTTTTGGCTTTTCATCTTCTGGAGTTAGGGTTTTGGATTTTACTTATGTTAAAAAAACCTTTGGAGCCTCATTGTAACAATCATCTTCTTGTGAACGCGAGTAGCTATCACATCTATTCTCAGAGATAAGCTACCACCATTCTAGCGAGTCTTTCAATCTGTAATTTTACAGTCTTTGTACATTTTCGCTCATTAATAGAACTTATGTATTATTGTATCTCTGATACATTTATGTTATATTATCAGATATATGAGATATCTCTGTATATTTCTTTTTTATATCTCTTCTCTCATTTCATGTCGAAAATAATCCGAATCAATACACCTTTTATTTGAGGATGATATTTTGATTTTTGTGAAGGTACTAGAAGCGTAGTTGAAAATTTTAATAACATATTTGAGTTATTTTCTAAAGCCACTAGTATGATTATATGTATTGTTATATTAGATTTCTGGATATAAAATGTGTGTGGAGTTTTTGAAACACCCAACGATACGAGTGGACACTCCTCATTGCTTCAATAGTCTCCGATGATGGGTGAAGTGTCCACTCGAAACATTGGACGTTTCAAAAACTCCACACACAATTTATATCCAGAAATCTAATACATCACTATGAGGAACTATGACAACTTACATACTCTGATTATAAATATTGGCAAATCTATTATGTCCATGTGGGGTTTCATGGAGCAAGAATAGGGTTATTTCTCCCATTTTTTCCCCTACCATGTGATAGATTTAGACCAAGGATTAAAGTATCCGGGAATCCACTTAAAACCTAATCTATACAAAAAATGGAATCCACTTAAAACCTAATCTATACAAAAAAATAGGTGATTGGAAATGGCTAATTCCAAGGTGGAAAAGAGACTAAATACTTGGTGCAATCGATGGCTCTCTCATGGGGGTAGACTAGTTCTTGTTAAGTCTATTTTGGAAGCAATACCAATATAATGGATTTTGTTGGCATGGGTTTTGAAAGGTATGTTGGAGACCATTAAGAAATGGTGCTACAATTTCATCGGGTTAGGAGACCCCAAAAAAAGGACTTCATTTTAGCTTCATGAAAGAAATTGGCTATTCCAAAGTCTAGTGGAGGATGGGGAGTAAAAACTCCCTTTCTCTTCTCCAAAGCACTTGCTGCAAAAAACGTTTGGAGGATATTATAGGGAAAACGATTGTGGGTCCAAGTAATCAGAGAAAATATATAGCCCCAGCTGCAATAAAAGACTAGGAAATTAACCCAGATAAACAACTACATAATGCCTCAATTATCTAGAAAGTTGTCAACTCGGTCTTTCATTTGGTAGGCAATTGGTTGATCTAGAATGTGGGAAAAGACAAGAAATGTCGAATTGGCCTTGATCCTTGGATAGGTAGTAAAGGCTTGCATAGACTACCTCCTAAATTGATCTAGAATCTCATAAGTAAAGTATATTATAATCTTAGAAAAATCATGAATTGGGAGAGATCTACAAATTGGCAACAACAATGGCTATTTTGGGAGGATATGGGATTTAATGAAGAATTTGTTGAAGACTGGAAGGGCTATTTGGAGGTTATAAAAGACAACAATGTTGAAATTCGAGAAGGTGATGTTCAGTTGATTTGATCATTCAATCCCTCTAGAATTTGTGTGCCTAAGATAGGATATAGAGCACTCGTTGAGGAAGGTCTAGATGGAAAACATGCTTGGAAGTAGAGAATTATTTGGAAACTAAAATGTCCTTCCAAAAGTAAAATCTTCATGTGGTTTATTTTAAACAATAAGGCTCCTACATGGTAGGTTGTCCAAAAAAATAATTTCAATGGATCATATTGGTGCAGTTTATGTAAACAAGAAGATGAAACCATAGAGCATCTAATTATAACTTATTTATTCACTAAACAGGTTTAGAAAGAGATGGCATGCATGATAGGGTAGAAAAAATATGGGAAGAAAGAGATGTAGAATAAGTCTTCGGAGTTTGATATTCTAAAAAATACACTAAGAAGATCAAATCCATTCCTTTAAACATAACTTGTGGTGTATGGATTATTAGGAATTTGATTTTATTTGAAGGAAAGGAGACTCTCCCTTTCAAATGTGCAATTTAGTCTCTCAATATCATTAATGCTTACCCATAGGTGGACAAAAAACAATCCAGACATGAACTTAGAGGAGAGGTGATAAAGAAGACTCTCCCCTTGGCATACTTTGATGGAGCTTCATAAGGAAATCCCCATAAAGGATCTGCAACATCAATTCTATATCTCTCCTCCACACACAATATCTCCTTCAAATCCAAAATTGACGAGGAATCTAATAATTTATGTGAATTGATGGCATTCAAATTACCACTTTAGCTAGCCCAAGAACATGGGGTCCAACATATTCAAATTTCCGATGACTCTCTCTTGGTCATGAAATGGATTAGAAAAGAAGCACAAATAATAAATTTCACTTTATAGACCCTTTATGAGGATATACAAAAGCAAATGATAGCTTTCTCACATATCTCTGTATCTCACATATACAAGGATGGGAACAACATAGTATATGGTCTTTTAAAAGTTGGATTAGGAATGGAATGTAGTACTTGGATTACTTCCATTCTCTAGCTCCATATATTTTATACATGATTCTTGGATATAATGAAATATTTTTCGTGATGACTAAACATTGATCACATCTTTACCCTTTTGACATCACTCGCTATGCAACTTGGTGAGGAAGAGCCTAGTCTACTCATTTATGCACTTCCCTGACTTCCTTCCTTAGTCCCTGGTATCGATTGCTTTTATTTGAGTTCCTGGTTTCTGCGATCTATTGTATTCAACTCATTTCAACAGATTAGTCATAGCAGTGTCACATTTTCCTTCTGATGGGCCTGGCCCTGGTGGGATCCATTTTCAACGTTTCGTTTTGCTGGTAGTCTTCACGGATTGGCTTTGAGCTGCACCCAAGAATACATGTAAACAGGTATACCTTTATCTCCTTCACGACTATCTCGATTACCTTCACTCTTTTATAATTGCATCACTACTTTCCTCCACCTTCACGTGACTTTCGAATCCTGCTTTTGAGTCCTCTCCCAGCCAGAGTCTCATCCCTTTACCCAACGCCTTTGTCCCCTTCCCGGGCCTACCCAATGATCACAAAAGCTTTACTTTTTGGATTCACTGTCGGACACTGGCATGTTTCAGTCTCTGAGGCCTTCTACTGCCTTCTTGGTTACTTTCCCTGTTTTTGTCATCTTGCACAGACACCTAACATCTTGAATCCAAAACCGGTCTATCTCCTCTTTTTTCGCAGTTGTATCCCCCCGAGACTTCTCCTTTTCTCCATAACTGGCCCACCTTCCTATTCTTCAACATGAAGCTGTTTTGACTGGGAAACGGTGGGTAGCCTGAATCCCCACAATGGACTTACGGACTGATCCACCGGAGGTTTCTTCCGACGATCCCTACTGGAGTCAGGAAGGACTCTTTGAAAAAGTGGATGCACTCATTTCGAACCGACAGCATGTTCCCTCCATACCCCTATTTTCAAATTTTCACTCGACACACTCGGTTCCCCCGGTTGAACAGACTTTCCCTCCTGAGTTTATCCGTTCAGCAACATACACTTCCACTGTCCCCCCTCCTAGCTTTTTATCGGCAGATAAACGAAATACTCGAAAAGTCTGGAAAGCCAAAAGAAAGTCGGCTCGACTGGTGCTGGGTGATGGTGTGGGTTTGGAGGACCTGTGCAAAATGTCAACGTGCGCCCTGGTTGGCAGGATATCTTACAAGAGTTTGAACCCTCAGCCTCTGGAGGGCTGGATTGAAAAATCTTGGCTCCCTCTCCTTGGCTACTCGCCGGTGGTGCATTATCTTAAAAAAGGTTGGTTGTGTTTTTACTGTAATTCTCCGCTGGATGCTACTCTTCTACTGTCCTCCCACTGGCTAATAGGAGGCAGTAGCCTCATGCTCAAGCGCTGGAAGCTGTGTTTTAATCCAGATACTGATTATTTTACACTCAGACATCTCTGGGTGCTTCTGCCGGGACTTCCTCTTCACCTCTGGAATGTTGAAGCCCTGACTGCTATTGGAAACTCTCTAGGAAGTTTTATAGCCCTAGATTCACAGACACTCAACAGTTCTCGGAGGACACTGGGCAAAGTACTGGTTGAAATAGAAATTACTAAAGGTCTGTCTGAAACCCTGGTGATTGACTGGAGGGGGAGAAAGATGCTCCAGAAGCTGGACTATCTTGGGATACCATTTAGGTGTAATCTTTGTCGGGAAACCGGTCATCTACGGAGATCCTGTCCCGGGAAGCCCTCTTCAGAACCCTCCGAAGACTCTGAGCTCTTTCTCAACCCGCCGGAATACCCGTCACCAGATCCAGCGCTAGCTCATCTGGAAGTGCCCTTTGACTCTTCCATCTCCTCTGAACTTTCGATTGAGGCTACTCCCCGGTCCATTATTTCTCAACTCTGCCCGGTCCTCTACTCATCCTTCTCTACATCTGAAAAAGAATATATAGATACTTACACTTGGCTCACTTCAAATAAAAGCTCGTCGCCTCCTTTTCCTGAAGCTGAGCATATCCAACCTGACTCCTCGCTCCCTGAGGCCTCGGCCCCCCTTTCATCTCCTGTTGTTATTGAGAACCCCACAAACTGTGTCCCCCATCCGATTCCAATACCCACCCTTCCGCTGAATGCACACACAAGCGTACCTCTTTCTCCTCAGGATATGGATCCTTCCTCTTCGGTGTTCCCTGGATACAGCCAGTCCGAGCTGCAAATCGATAGTCAGCAGATCGATAGCCTTTTGGAGGAGATTTCCCCTAATATACGTTCGGGGCTCCCAAGTTCCTTGCAGTCAGAGCATGAGGGAGCTACTTCTTTGGCGGATACAATTTCAGCGACTCCTACTTCTCTTCTTCCGGAAAATACAGTTACTCTTCCGGTGTTCCGTGGTAAGGATCTCATCATGCCTGGTTCGGATACTGGAACCTCATCTTCAAATCCTTTAGACCAGGGGTCCAAGTCATATGCCTGGTCACGAGGTATTAGTTCGGAAATCTCCCCCCTTCAGACTAGAAGCTCCAGAAAAAAGAAGGATAAATTGAATTTGCAGCATTCGGATCCAGCACCTCTTTCTCTCGACAGCAAAGCCCTTAGAGCAACGAAAGCTTTGGCCCGTTCCAAATAATGTTAATTCTCTCATTGAACATAAGAGGGTTTGGAGGCCCCCTCAAGTCAGCCTCCTTCAGAAGACTATTAGAGAGCTCAAAGCCTGACATTTTACTCCTCCAAGAAACTCTCACAACGGACCAAAAAGCCAGAGATTTTTTGCATATTTTTCGTCCTTCGTGGGTCTCAGCAGCTGTAAATTCTATTGGAACTTCCGGAGGTCTGATGGTGGCCAGGGATCCCAGCCTTTTCAATTTCAGAGCCTATCTTTCTTGTGGTGGTATCCTGATCCTCGACCGTTGTTTGGCTTCAAAGCAAGATGTTGCATTATTAAATTTGTATGGGCCCTGTGTTGATAAACAGAGTTTTTGGTCTAATTTGGATTCTTCCGGACTTCTATCCTTACCAAACCTCATCATTGGTGGAGATCTAAATTTGATTCTTTCGGCTGATGAAAGTTGGGGAGGCTCCTTCCTGCCAGGTCCTACGAAAGCCCTTTTCAAAAGGATCTTTGATAAAAACAATCTGATTGATATTCGGCCGAGCCGACTCACTCCAACTTGGAGAAATGGGAGGACTGGAACTGCTGCTATTGCCAGAAGACTTGACCGCTTCTTGGTTGCTGAGAGCATAGTATCTTCGGCGATGTTTCCTTCATCTTGGGTTGAGTTTCCATTTGTTTCTGATCACGCTCCCGTCTTTCTGCAGTTGAGGCTACAAACGCTGCAACCTTCTCCACCTTTTAAGTTTAACCACCACTGGCTTGCGTCCGAGTCATACTCCGATTTGGTTCACTTGGTGTGGAGGGATCCTCATTTTCTTTCTGAGTTAAATCCCCAAAGGCGCCTAGTGTGGAAACTGAAAACACTCAAATCTAAGTCGAGGGAATGGTTTCATGAACTAAGAGCCGTGCAAAAATCGACTTTAACCGAGCTGGAAGCGGATATTAAACAGCTACTACAATCCTCCTCCGTTTCTACTTTGTCCGTGGAGATGGCGACCACTCTAAAATTGCTGGAGACAAAGAGAGACTCTATACTTCTCTTGGAGGAACAACACAGGAGATTACAAAGCCGTGAGACATGGTTAAATTATGGTGATACAAACTCAAAATTTTTTCATCACGTGGCAAGCTTCAACAGAGCCAAAAAGTTTATCTGGTCTTTAAAAGGCAGCGGAGAAGATCTTATTAGCGGTCAAAGGGCCCTCCAGGATGAAGCCGTCTCACATTATAGTCGACTCTATAAAAAAGCAAACAATCTGGATATACAGGGGATGGTGTCCACGGCCACACTTTTTCCCAGCTTTGTCTCCACAGCAGAAGCAGCCGACTTATACAAACCTGTTACCTTGTCTGAGATAAAACAAATTTTGGTTAAATTCAAGTTGGAAAGAAGTCCTGGCCCTGATGGCTGGACGAATGAATTTTTTTGCTTCTTTTTCGAGCTGGTTGGACCAGATCTCCTTCAAATGGTGGAAAATACCCGTATCACTGGCAAAATTGTGGGTAGTCTCAATTCAACATTTTTGGTATTAATTTCGAAGGAAAGTAATCCGCTCTCCTACAACGACTTCCGTCCAATATCACTCTGTAACCTCATTTACAAGCTAATTTCAAAGGTCATGTGGCTCACACAGATCTGGAGATGGGAGATCCCATTGAAGATAAAATTATTCTTTTGGATCGCTGGCAGGGAAAAAACATTAACCTGGGACGCATTTCGCCGGAGAGGATGGGAGGGGCCGGGCATTTGCCTCCTCTGTTGCAAAGATTCCGAAGACATCCATCATTTGCTGATCCATTGTCCTTTCACACGTTTGGTTTGGTCAAAGGTGCTCCTTTACCTTTCGCTGGTTTCAACCTGGTGCGGCACCTATCTCTCAGATTGTTATATAAATTGGCTGGCACAAAAAGCGGCTCCAAAGACTTTACCAGCTCTCGTCTCCTGGCAAATTTGGAAGGCCCGTAACAGAGCTACCTTTGAATCCTGTTCTCCCTCAATGCAAGATGTGATCCAAAAGGTGCTGATTACCTTCAATTGGAAACATTCCCCTCAATTGCTCCCAAAACAAAAAGACTGCGTTATAAATTTGCAGGCTGGCTGCACAGTTGCATGTTTCGATGGTGCGGCTAGGTCCAGGGGTGGCTGTTGTGGGGCAGGGGGTTTCTTCAAAACCCATCCCTCTAGGATTACATTGTGGTTCTTAAATTGTGGCGAAGGCACAAATAATAAAGCTGAGCTTTTGGGCTTATGGGCGACCCTCTTTCTCGCCTCCTGCTGGTCCATAAGCCACCTTCTTGTTCTAGGGGACTTGCGCATTATCATTGATTGGATTTCTCGCAAGTCCAAGCTCCAATCAGTCCATATTGATAGCTGGAAATTTAAAACGATGGAGCTCTCCAAATCTTTTGCCGACATCAACTTTCAGCATATTCCAAGATTGCAAAATAAAGAGGCGGATGCCCTCTCAAAAAGGGCACTAAAGGAGCCAGTGGGCAGACTCTCGGTATTCCATAGAGATGGTGGGATAGAGAGTCCTATCACAACTTTGAATGTATTTGAATGATGGGAGTTGCTTCCACTCCTTAGGCTATTGGGTTTTTCGTGGGGTCCTTCCTTTTGCTTGTTTTTATTTTCTCCTCTCGGCACATTCTTGAATGCTAGTTATGATCTCGCCCTGTGGGTGGGTTTTCAGCACTTCGGCAGTTGCGGGTTGCTATACTTTGTAAAAAATTTATACTTTATAAATTGGAGCAATTTTCATGGAAAAACTTGGTGAGGAAAAGAGATGTTGATATATGTACATGTTTTATGTCATTTTGGGGGAATAAATACCTTGTCTTTATATGTATAAAGAAATGCAAATATGAAAAGGATATCTTCTCTAAATAGATGTTAAGCCCTTTTTTAGTGTGAAAATAATTTTATTTATTATAAATGAAAAATATAAAAAAATCCCTCTTGGTTTTTAAATCTCCAAAATAATATTATAATCCACTTACACGTGGCAAATGTTTCATGAATTCAGTTTTTTTTAAATCTCCAAAATAATATTATAATCCACTTACACGTGGCAAATGTTTCATGAATTAACGTTATATTTCCCTCAATTACAACATATTAGAATCGATTCAAAACTAATATAAGGGATTTTGAGTGTACTTTCCATGATTATGATAAACGTTTGTTTTAATCCTCATAAGATATATTAAAAGTGAAAGATAATTGTTGTAAGTATTATGTCTCCACGAACAAATCCCAATGTCCTTTCCCATGGATTATGAAGGATTTTTAGTGTACTTTACATGATTAGGATAAATGTTTATGTTTTAATGCTCATCACGTATATTAAAAGTGAAAAGATAAATTGATTTCTATGTATTATGTCTCCACGAACAAATACCAATGTCCCTTCCCATGGATTATGAAGGATTTTAAATGTACTTTATGGAGGATTTTAAGTGCACTTTACATGATTAGGATAAATGTTTATGTTTTAATGCTTACTAGGTATATTAAAATTCATTGATACATTTAAATCTCATATTATGTAAAAAAAAAAAATCCCAATGTACCTTCCATAAGAATTCATTGCAATACTTAACATATTCGATAATAAAACAATAATGTACTATTATTACACGGGAAATGTGAGTCATTGATGCATAGGATCATTTTTTGTGGATGATGAGGTCATTAATGTTTTCTTGCATAAATAGAAATATATATTATGAAATATAATTGAGATTAAATGAGATATTGTTTGAAAAATAATCGTTCATGCTACAAATATTATTTTATATATTTATATTTATATATGATTTAATGAACGGTTTTTATTTATTAATTGTTATTTTTTTTGGCATGATGTAATTTTGGAAAATTTATTGGGTATTTCTCCTTAATTCTATGGATGGTATATAGAGTAAATTGGATTCTTCAAGGTTCAAGGCTAAGTTAAAATAATCTCACACAGATAATAAGAATGTCACAAAGTCGGACTTGAATATGGGTGGGAGAGGATGACAAATTTCATTTTAGTCACTCAAGTTACACCCAATTGACAGTGTACAACATTTACTTATCTCGTGTACACACGTGTCTGTGTGGGGTTGAATTAACATTTCCTTTCACTTGAAATGTATTTATTATCTTATGTATATCATTGGATCTGGTTTTCCTTGTAAATTATGTGTCATTTTCATTAACCCAAGGTTTACTTTTATACAAATATGTCATAATCATTATGCATATCATTTTTAAAAGGGATCATAATGATAAATGAAGTGTAGTTGTGATAATGATTTAGACGTAAATTTTAATATGCATATTACTCTTCTTTTGGGGTTTGTTGGTGTTGGAAGTATGGTTGTCATTGATTTCAAAGACAAGGGGAGCCTATATATGTCCAAAATAAAGATTGCAAGATGGAGATTGTTGAAAGTATTACTTTTGGATTTTTTATGATCGGTTTGGATACCCTATCTTTGAAGGAATTTTTAATCTACATACCTAGCTCAAATTGGAGCACCGTTTATATTTTTGGAAATCATATTCTGATACCTTTCCTATGATATATGATAGTCCTTCTAACTCCCTAGAAATGAGGAGATACGAATTTTCCCGTTTGACAACCCAACCAAAAAATTGAGGTTGGGTCAACCAGTCTTTACAGGTCGGCCCTAAAAGTGGGGACAAAATTACTATTAATATAGGATATATTTTTGCATTTGTAATGAAACCAAGCAAGATATCAAGTTTGAGGTGTGAATAAGTGATCTGTGGTGTGCTAAAGGATTTGGGGTGTCTTTCTGGGATCTAAAGGTGTGCAAGGGAAGTCTAAGGGATTTTCTTGAGGTCTTTCTTGTTCTCAAGGTGCGCTATGAAGGACTGAAGGTATGTGATGTTGTCGTGTGCGCTGTTTTGAGATTGTGATGTTGTCGTCAGTGGATGTTGTCGTTAGTGTATATTGTTGTCAGTGATTACATTATGAGAATGATGCTATGAGTCTAGCTAGAATTTGAAGAATTTTATGTGGAATGAAGCATGCAGGTGAAGTCAAAAGTACTCTGTGTATGAAGATGTTGGATTGGTTTCTACCCATATCTTATTGAGTTGGTGCTCAGTTGAGGAGATTGGTGTCTCTAGTAGGTTGGTGCCTACATCTTATTGATTTTTTGCTCAGTTGAGGAGATTGGTGTCTCTAGTGGGTTGGCATTTACATCGTATTGAGTTGGTGCTCAGTTGAGGAGATTGGTGTTTCCAATAGGTTGGTGCCTACAATCTTTGTAACAGTAGGTTGGTTCCTATAAACATTTATAAATATAAGTTTAAGGTTTTCTCCCAATTGGGTTTCCATGTTAAACTATGTGCATTCTGATTTGAGTTTATATGTGTTTATTGTTTCTAAGCTAATGAATAATTGATGAATAGTTAAATAAAGTAAAAAGTATCTCATGTTGATTCACCCCCCTCTTAGTATAAGCATAAGTTCAACAATTGGATTTGGTTATTGACTATAAATGTTGCTTCAAATGGTGCAAAGTAACGTCATAAAAATGTGTTAGATATAATATTTAGATTATTGTCATATAAAATTAATTATTAACTTCGTGTATCGATTCCATGGCCATACACATCTTGTGCACTTTCAAGTGCCCTTTTGAAGTTTTTGAAGGGCTTGGAGGCCCTAGGTTTGTACTCACACAGGACATTGGCATAGCTCTGATGACCTATCAAGACCATTTTACTGAGAATGTTATACAAAAGGCACAGGATAGTAATAGGGCTTTGTGTTCCATTAAAATCATGGTGACATCCAACATCCCTCTGCTTCTAAGATTTGTGTTTTCTTTTTCCAAGGAGACATTTTCTTGTTTTCCATCAAGCATTGAAACCACTTTTAGTCGAATTCAACAGTTGAATATAGTCGACTTTATAGTTTTGTCTCATAATTATGGAAACTTATGGGGAGAGAGGCGTAGCTTTTACAAGGCACAAATAAATGGTAGAATACTTTATTGCAATTGGACAAAAGATTGTTTTGTTCTCAAAATTTAATGGACCAACAAATATTTGGATTTGAACTACCAATCTTAGGCATTCATGTTATGGTTCATAGTAAAATAAGTCTTCCAAGTGTTTTCACCCATGTTTGCACAACAACTACCTAGAATCTTAGGTACCAAAGTGTCAACAGATACTCGCCAAGTGTTTGACAAAATGCTTACATGTCAGTTGTTTTATTGGCACTTTATTTGGCATTGGAGGTGAGAAGCATAGCAGTGAAATCATGGATGCATGGCAATTGTTTGATAAAATGCTTGCATGGTAAGTGTTTCATGAAAGTCCTATACGATAAGTTTTTGTTATAAACCTTGATACAAAGACATAATTTCATATTATGATTAAATCTCTTTCTGAACAAAAACACCATGCATGTGGGTGAATTCATCCAATTATGTGGTGGATTTAAAGAAGAAATTAGAGCATATCCTAGGGTGTAATGTACATAGGGAGTATAGTATGGGATACTTAGGGAGGTACCCAAGGGGGGTAATTATAGATACATGGCCACATAGTGTGAACGCAATTTGTGTAAGAAAGCTTATTAGAAGGTTCCACATACTAGAAAGTTCCTTCACTAGAAATTTACTATGAGGTTAGATATAACTATATAAAGAAGTAGAAGCAATGTAATGAGATGTCTTGTGAAACATAAATATAATTGTAGCAAGATGGCTTGTGGAGTGATTCCTTCCATATGGGATAATTAATGGTGTTACCCTACCTTAATTTTTTTCTCTACATTATTTATAATCTTTTGTTGTCAACTATGCGGATCTATTACATTATTCTCAATTTAATGTCTATACTATATTTTCATATCTATTAAGGTACATAACAAATGGTATCAAAACTCTTTCTCCGGCTAAAAATGAGAAGATATTTTTTTATTTTTGGAGTTTTTTCAAGGGGAAAAGAGGATGGAAGAATTCAAATTGGTTTCTGAAACTTTTTGTGCAAAATCTAAAGAATCCAACTGTAGATCTTTGTTCTTCTAGAAAAATCGTCATATTTAAAACAAAAAATCATCCAAATTGGAGTATAGGAAATGGAGTTATCGTTGATTTAAAATTAGTTGTTTTAGGGTATTTTCTAGATGGCCGTGCAGTTTGCAAAACAAATATATTTTGATAGAGTGTACAAATTTCAGTCAAATTAGTGCCAATTGATGTTGAGTGGTCATGGAATTTCATAATTGTGGTCATAATATCCAATTGGATAAGTATTACGGAAGTTATGATCATTTTACATTCGCTACCTTGAACCCTAGCTTCATAAAGGAGCTCCATTAAAAAATAAGTTATTTCTATAAGTCGTAGTTTTATTTTTGGGTTTTCACAATGAAGATGTGTTAGGATATTTAGACACTAAGGATTTAGTTAAGATCCACTTGTTATAATGTGTCATTAGGTTAAAGTGTCTTTCTTAGTTTGTTTCTTTAGTATGCATTTGTAATCCAAAGATCATGATATGTTCCTGACATAGAGTGATATGATGACTCATATTCTCCTCGATCTTAACAACTACATTTATCTATGTATTAGTACTTGATTGGTCCATGATCTCTATTTAAATAGCATGGAGGGTCATTTTCCTATGATCGATTGTTAGAAACTAGCTGTAATATATTTTATTTGCATTAATAAATTGCCTCAAATGGTCACATTGGTTGGGGTTGTGGTTGTTCTCCCATAGGGGTTTTACCACGTAAAAACATTGATGTGTTGATCTTTGATATGTTTGTGTGAGTGGTTATTGAAGGTGTTCGTCCTCTGTTGGAATACATGTGTTGTCTAACATGGTATCAGAGTCCATTTGAAGACCTTCTCATGTTGTAGATCAATATCTTGAAGTCGTGTTTCCGCATATATGGTTTATACCATATTTATACATTTTGGGGCTGAGAGAATTGTTCCATTACATCCGGACCACATGTTTTAGTTAGGAATGATTTTTGTTTCACTCTAAAAAGTTTATATTTTCCCAAGATACGACCATTTTAGTCAGATCCAGAGAAGTTTTTATTGAGCACACACTCCAAGTCTGTCTTCCATGAAAACAACACCCCCAATCCTCCTCCTTAAGATTATAATGTGCTTTTCACTAGCTCACTTGGTTAAAAATTGATTTATTAAGTAAGAGGTCTTGAGTTTGAGTCTCTTTTTTGTTACTTTTTTTGAAAAAGCTCATGCATTCATTATAAAGTGTATTTCACTTAATTATAAAAGTGAATCACTTTTAAATAACTTTAATATTTTATTTTAAGTTATTTGTTTTGCATGCAACCTTCATCTATAAAGTAACTTCATTGTAAAAGTGATTCTCACCTGTTTTATGAAAGTGGGTCACTTCATAAGTAACTTATTTAAAAGTGAGTTTATATGCAAAATTAGATAAGGAGGAGCATCACCATGTGGACCAATTTCTACTTGTCACATGGCTCTTTGGTTACTGTTTATTCCTTTTTTCAAAAGGACATAAATTTCACATCGGAAGTTCGTTTTCAGTGTCGTTTTTTTAAACAACCTATTTTTTTGAGAGCTTTCCATCCAGACCATCAATTTCAATATTTGAATCCATATTTTATGTATATTTTAATATGGATTCAACCAATGATATTTTTCTTACCAGCACCAACTAATTCTCATGGAAATACCATATGGAGGATGTATTAAGAAGTAAAGGGTTGTACCAAATTACCTTGGGAAAAGAACAAGAACCCACCAATGATGAAAATAAAGTCAAATGGGATAATACGAGTGACGAAGAACGTGGAATAATTAGAATGTCCATATATCCTTATTTAATATTTGACCTTCAAGGAATTGATGGCCCAGATAAATCCTGGGAAAATCTTGAGGTTGTGTTTAGTAAACACAATATTATTCAATCCCACCAAGTAGAAAATTAGTTAATGACTTTAAGTCCCAATGATGTTTCTTGCATTGAAGATTATTTATCTAAGTTCAAAACACTTAGACTTTTATGTATAGATTGAAAAATAGATTCGAAGGAAGATTGATGTATCTATATTATTCTTTCTAAGATTGGTAGTGCATATTATGTGTTTGTATATACCTTTTATGCCACTAGAGAAGCTCTAGGGAGTTCTTACCAAAATGCCTCTCTTAAGTCTTTTTGTGATTCTCTTATTCAAGAGCAAGATAATCTTGTGCAACTTGGATTGATCAACACTGTAGGTACATCCAACAAAGCCTCAGTGGCCCATCAAAAATATAAATTGTAAGGTACCAGACGTAATGTAATATGCATAAACATAAATATTCAACAAATACCAATGGAACAGTAAAATGTTGAGAATAACAATACCAACAATAATAACTTTATTTAAAGAAAACAATGTTCACTTGTCTCTTTGAGGGGGAAACCTCTAGTAAAGTAGATCTCTATTACAATAAATCTCAAGACAAATATTTATGACGCCTCCTACTCTTATTTATACTAATTCTATCTTCTAAAGAACATTCTAGAGGAATATCTTTCTAGAAGCGGAAAATTCTATTAGGTCTTCTTACATTGACTTGTTCACATTTATTAAATAGGCCTTATTAAGTGATGTCGACCTTTATTACATGGAAAATATATTATTCTATCTATGTGAGGGGTTAGGGAGGTTAGGTCCCTAACATGCCCTCCCCGTTGAAAAAGAGCCTTGTCCTCAAGTCTTAAGATGAGGAAAGTGTTGCAAAATGGTAGTCATCTCCCACGTGGAATCTTCTGGTGGAGTATCCTTCCATTGAAATAATACTTCCTAGATGATGTGTTGACAAAGATGACACTTGCATTGGTCCAATACTCCTTGTGCCTACAACCAAATGGAACATTATTCATCCAACTCTGGTAGACTAGTATGGGTGTGGCACTTGGTGCCAATCACTTTCTTTAGGCATGAGACATGAAAAACATGATGTAGGTTAGAGTGAATTGGAAAAGATAATTGATATGCCATTGGCCCCACTCATTTCAAAATAGTATAAGGACGATAAAATTTGGGGGCAAGTTTCTGACACTACTGGTATTTTAGTGAAGTATGTTTGTACGGTTGTAGACAGAGATGTGAAAATTTCAGGTCCTATCAGCTTGCCTTCTTGGTCTGTCTTTGACCAAAGAAAGGCTCTAAGTTTCAACTGTCAGGTAATATATTTTCTGTTGTTTTATATCAGCAAACAGTCCAAAAATATCTTGCTGATTTGTTACGGTTATGTTCTCAATTTGGGTGCTCTAGCATGTCGTTTTTGTCACATAAAATTAGTACATGCATCTCAAATAAACATAACACACCTAATACATCGTTTACTGCTGAAAATGAACAGATCTAAGAGACTGATACATGCATTTGTAGACATAGGTATTTTTGGTCAACATGACCCTGGATAAAACCCCCCCAGGGAAAACCAGTTTCGAATATGTGTGTATTTATGAGGAAAGCAGAAGAAGGGTTACAATAAAAAAAATATATGAAAGAACCTGATACAATAACAACTCCAACTAAGTTGATATACAAGCTCGAAATCAACAGATGCGCCCTAGAATGGTGTGCCCCTCATGCAAACTGCCAGAACCACTGAATCTACTCCAATTGCCAACTGTGAGCTCAGATATGGAAACCCCTCCACAAAAATGAAGCTATATTGAATGAAAACCCTCTGCAACTGATCTCAGTGCAATCTGATGGCTAGATATCCTACCAAGTACGAATCAACCTCCAAAGCTAATGCACCCCTCTCAGAAGTAGAATAGCTCCAGTAAATAAACAAGGCAAGTAGCTCCAAGCCTCCATGAATGAAAGCAAGCGAACTCCCTCAAGAATCCTCAAAAAACAGACCTCATCTCCATCCTCCAAGAGATCCTCTCTCAATAAGCAAAAGACCAAATGAAGAATGCACCCCTCCTTCACCCTTTGCGCCCCTCTTTGACAAGCAAAAGGAAACCTAGATATCAAGGCTGGAGATCATCTCATCTCCCATATAATCGATGGTTGAGATATCCCCATGAATATCTAAATCACAAACCCACTTTGGGTTAAGTTTCCTAAGTCAACTTATGTCTCTAATTCACCCCTTTGAATTAATAATCACTTTTAGGCCAAAAGTGACTAAATTTCACTTTAACCAAAGTCAAAGTGAAATTAGACAAAATTACAAGGTACAAAGTATAATGTGCTTCCCTCATGTGCTAAGGAGGTAATAAGCACATGGAGAACACCTCCCAAGGTACAAAAATCAACACTCCCTCTTACCGAGGAAGGTGTTCCTCACCAAGCCCATCTTGTCTCTGAAATAGACATGCTTGCCCCATGGCAGGGCCTTGGTGAGAATATCTGCTACTTGGTCATTTGTAGATATATACTGCAACTGAACTTCCCCTCTCTGAACCCAATCATGAATGAAGTGGTACCTGATCTCAATATGCTTCGACTGGTCATGAAACACTAGATTCTCAGATAGTTTTATGCAACTCTGATTATCACAGTGAATGACAGTCGGAGACATCTCTTGACCGAATAAACTAAATAACATCTTGCAAATCCAAATGGCCTTGCAACTGGCCTGACTGGCCACCATATACTCTGCCTCGGCCGAATTCAAAGCAACTGACTTCTACTTCTGGCTGAAACAGGAAACAAGTCCTGACCCCAAACTGAAGCAGCACCCTGAGGTGCTTTTCCTGTCAGCAGCACATCCTGCCCAGTCTAAATCTGTGTAGCCAACCAAACGAACTCCATCTCCCCTGACATAGTCTAGACCATAGTCCACTATCCCAACAACACATCTCAAGATGTTTTTTTCCCCAACCATGTGAACACTCCTCGTCTCAACCATGTACTGACTGAGTGTGTTCACAGCAAAACATATATCTGGTCTGGTGTTAACCAGATACATAAGTGAACCGATCAACTGCCTATATATTGTGGCATCCACCAACTGGCTATCTGAAGCACTAAGCCTCTTCCAGTTGGTGATCATAGGTGTAGACATGGGTCTGCAGTCCTCCATCTGAAACCTACTCAAAATATCTGTTGCATACTTCCCCTGCCCGAGAAGTATGTGACCCTCCTCCTGCCATACCTCCATACCCAGAAAGTAGTGCATCAATCCAATATCACTCATCTCAAACTCTGATGCAAGTCCCAGCTTGCACTTATCTATGAGATCCTCAACTCCAGTAATGAATAAATTATCCACATACAAAATGAGAATGAGCGTGTCCTCAACCCTAATGATGAAATAGAGGTTTGGATCAGCATCGCTCTTCTCGAAGCCCATATGAAGAAAATAAGTATCAATTCGTGAATACCAAGCTCGGGGAGCTTGCTTCAGACCATATAGTGCCTTCCTCATAAGACACATGTGATTCTCCCTGTCACTCACCTCAAACCCCTATGGATTCTCTATGTACACCTCCTCCTCAATAAAGCCATTCAGAAATGCGGTTTTCACATCCATCTGATGAATGCGCCAACGCATCTCTGCTACTATGGCAATGATAGTCTTGATAGAAGTGTATCTTGCAATTGGTGCAAAAGTCTCATCATAGTCGAATCCCTCAATCTGTGAGAAGCCTCGTGCCACAAAACGGGCCTTGTGTTTCTCCATGCTGCCATCTGCAACAATCTTGGTCTTGTACAACCACCTGGAAGTCACAACTGACTTCTCCACTGGCCTCAGAACCACATCCCAGACATCATTACGCACAATGGAGTCATACTCCTCAACCATGGCCTCTCTCCAGACCTGATTTTCAACTGCCTGCGCAAAATTCTGTGGCTCAGTATCCCTAATACATGTCACTAGTGCTAAATATGATCCCAATCTGACTGGTGGCCTTCTCTCTTTGATATGGCTCTTGGTATCCTCTACATTCTCTCTGGCCTCCTTCAGGGTCTCCTAAAACCATCTAGGTATCCTCTTCCCTAAAGTGGTCAACGGAGAAGTAAGGCCTCTCTGCCCAAGAGTAACTGCCTCTGGACTCGTCTCAACACTCTGAGATCCTGAAGACTGTACTCCATCTGAAGTCTGTGCCCCATCTGACTGAACATGCTCTGATTGTGACCCTGAAGCTGTGCATGGTGACCCTGTCACCCCTGATACTGGTGTACTTGACGAGTAAGGCTGTGCTCCCTCTGAGACTACAATTGGAAACTCTGCATCATCCTCAACTCCAAATCTCGACTCAAGAGATCTCACAAAAGCCCTATCCTCCTCTAACATCTCTTCTCACCACCACTTTCCTAAGTGGCAGAATGTAGATGCGATAGGCTTCTGACACCTCTGAGTATCCAACTAGAATCCCCTGCTGGGCTGTGAGGTCTAGATTTGTCCTCCTCTTCGAGGGGACATGAGAGAAAGTCGAGCACCCAAATATCCTGATGTCCTTGACATCAGGCCTCCTATCAGTGAAGGCCTCCTCAGGAGTCATCTTCCCCAAAATCCTATGGGGGATCCTGTTCTACAGGTAAACTGCAGTAGAACATGCCTCTGCCCACAAATACAAAGGCAAACTCTGATCATACAACATAGATTTCGCTGCACCGGTAATGGCCCGGTTCTTCCTCTCGACAACCTTGTTCTGCTAGGGGTTGTAAGGTACAATCATCTGTCTCCTGATGCCATGTTGTGCACAGAAGTCTACAAACTGTCTCGAGGAATAATCTCCCCCGTTATTCGACTGCAAGACTTTGATCCTCTTTCCCAATTGGTTCTCCACAAGAGCTCTGGACTCTTGGAACCGTGTGAAGACCTCACTCTTGGCCTTCAAGAAATAGATCCAAGTCTTCCTCGAGTAGTCATTAATAAATGTGAGATAATAATCATAACCACTCAAGGAACTCTGAGTCATGGGCCCACACACGTCCGTGTGTACTAAATCCAGTATGCCAGCTGACCTGGTGTCACTGCTGGGGAACGATGCCTTGGAAAACTTGCCAATTGCACACCGTCTGCAAACATCTTGATGCTCTATGCTGATCTGTGGCACACCGGTCACAACCTCTCTCAGTCCTCCAAGATCCCCATGATGTAGGTGGTCCATCCTGCGATGCCATAACTCACACAACTGTCTACTGCTATCGCCACTTGCTACCAAAGCAAGAAGTGACTGAAAAAGCAATATTAATAGTTTCCCCTCTCTCACTCCAATCACCTGTCCTGAGGCACATGGAGAACCCCAAGGTTGAATCAGTACCTCGGTGCCTTTGGATATCACCTCAAGGCCTCTATCCTGGAGGGTGGAAACTGATATCAGATTCTTCTTCATCCCAGGGACATACAAAACGTCCGTGAATGATATGGGTGGAAATCCATCTATCCGAAAAGCCACTGTGCCAACCCCTGCAACTATGAAATCTCTGTCATCTCCAAGAGCAATATCCATCCTGATATCACTGACTCTGAGATCAGAAAAGTTCTCTCAAAGTCTAGTCATATGGCTTGAAGCTTTGTTGTCTATATACCAGTTACTAGGTGTTGTCTCAACTGAAGTGCAGCATGTGAGGAAAGCACACTCTCTCTGAAACTGTGTCTGAAATTCAATCTCCTCTGCTTTAGTTGCGGTACCACCCTTCTTCTTCTTCCTGTTCGGGCACTATCCAACATAGTGCCCAAACTTCTTACAAACAAAGCACTTCACTTTGCTCATATCTCTCTTCTGACCACTGCCCTGACCACTACTGCTCTCTCCTCCTCCACTCC
>SNQJ01S0066822.1:24879-38687 GCA_010110895.2 Picea sitchensis | reverse complement strand
CCCTCACAAGCTTGCTCTCCTTACAACAAAGAAAATAAAAATAGTGGTGAAAGAAATCTTTGCAAATCCACTCAATGGAGAGGTGGATTGCTCAATGAAATGGTGCCAATGTGTTCTTGTCAAGGATGAAGTCCTTAAAAAAATATAGGCAACATAACACTACTTTGAATTCCTTGAGAAAATGAGGTGCATTCATGGCTTTTTATAGCATTGCATTGGGTTATTGTGTAACTGCTTTGTAGTGTGAAAAGAGGCCATTTAGGGCATTATTAGGTCTTTGACCAGCCCACCATTCGGATCCAACCTAGATTTGAAGGTAAAATCAGCTTGGGAGTTGAACCATAAGTGGTTGGGAGGCCGACCATATTCATAAATGCGCCGTTTAGCAGGTGTGCGACTTTTTGCACTAACAGCCGCGCATCGTGCGCGTATGCATGCATTCTACGTTCCTGTTCCGCACATGTGCGCGCGCACCCAATGTCTGCAAAGCGCTCTTCAATTTTTCACTACTTTGTATAGTTTTTTCCCTTTTTTGAATGCGGTGAGAATAATTCAGGGCCATGAATGACTTCATTACTATTTGACGATGTTGAGTTCTTGTAACCATGTGCAGACAAAATTTCAGTGATAACAAACACAAAAAAATATGAAACACTTATCTTTTAACAATGTTTGTGCAACTAGATGCTTGGGATAGATGTTCCACCCAACCATAGACTATATATTCCAAATCTCAATAGTCAGTCACCCTCGATCTAAGGATAATAATAGAAATAATAGGATGATCTCTCACATTTCATTCATAACTCATAAAATACAACCCACTTATATCTTCCTACAACTATCCCAATTTTCCACCAACTCTCTTCCTCTTGACCTACCCAACCCAAGGAATGTACCCCTTTACTGATCCCAGTCCCTTGAGTGTCAAAATTGTTTATCAGGGCCTCTCTAGTATAGGTAGCTAGGAATCTCTCAACTGGGAACTCAAGAGAACCTGTTGCTAGGAAATCTACCAGCAAACAACAACAAATGCTTTTTGTTTTAGTGAAACTCACTTAAGAGTTAACTCTTCATGCTTGAAAACTTGGTTCTTCAGTTATCCAACTCCAATTCACTCCAAATATTCTCTAGCATTCTCTAGAATTATCCCTCCATGGTTTCACCAACTCCAAGATCTCTTTCATGCTCTCTACTTTCTCCTCATGTACAAAAACGCCCTATGTAAGACTGTTGACCCAACCCATATGAATTTCCTCCCCTTTGGCTTGATTTGCTTGGCTCACACTCTTGCCAAATTTGATTGTACTCCACCCCCATGTGCTGAATAAATTTGGGATGTGACCACTCACACCCACCCTCTTACATGTATTCAATGATTGGATTTGGGACCACTCAACCAGAAATGAGAAGGTTCATATACAAATAGAAAATTAAGGAAAATGTGTTGAATTAATATTCATGTGTAATTCCCCCTTAGACCCCCTCTTGGCCATTATCCTACATCCTCACCTCTCTTGTGGATTAATTCATTCCCCATCTCTTGTTTGTGTCCTCTTAGTAGCTCGCATGACATTTTATTAATAAAACATAAAAATACATTTCACATATACATTTCTTTGGCCATAGCCACAAATTATATCTACATGAGCATTAATTAAATTTGAGATTATAGTGGGGATGATACACTATCCTTCTTTTCTGATTCATTTTTGAAGATCGTGTGTGCATCAATTTTTTATTATGCACCAATATTTACCATGCACCAGATATTCTATGTAGACAAATTTTATATCGTGTAGCATTATCCAATGCACGCGACTCTCTATATCACACACCAATATTCAACGCGTGCAAAGCTTTATACCAAGCACCAATATCTAGTGCACATGAATTTTTTTATACTATGCATCAATATCCATTGCATGCAACTTTTATACCACACAACCATATTCAGTGTGCAAAATTTTTATACCACACACCAATATCGAGTGCACGTGAATTTTTATACTATGCACCAATATCCAATGCATGTAACTTTTTATATCACACACCAACATCCAGCGCACACAAACATTTATACTGTGCACCAATATTTAGTGTGCATGGATTTTTATTTCATGAACCAATATCCAGTGTGTGTCACTTTTTATACCGCACACCAATATCCAGCGTGCACAACCTTTTTCTTTTATACTATGCACCAATATCTAGTGCACATAATTTTTTTGTCACGCATCAATATCTATTTCATGCAACTTTTTTCTTCGCACACCAATATCTAGTGCTCACAATGTTTTATATTGCGCATCAATATTTAGTGCACGTAACACCAATTATGCACTACACATTACCAATATTTAATGCATACACTAGGCACCACTGCAACCATCATGAAACATTCTTGACTCACCTCTCTAATAAGAATCCGGTCACTTGGAAGTCGAAATGACCCCTCCATAATAACCATTTTGAGTGCAATTTTGACTTTATTTTTCTTTAAAATTTGGGAATTTCACTAAGATTTTACCATTATACCCAATTTTTGCACAACTCAATGCCAAAATAACAAATTTACCAACCTCATGTTGATGTCAGGCCCATACAGGTCTAGTGTTGAACCAAAATTCTATGATACCATTCTATAAAGTCCCCCATCTTAACTAAATAACATTACTTACGAAAAATACACATAAATTCAAAATTTTTCAATGAACTAAATTCTTGTAGCTTATCAACTATGAATTATACATAGATTTAATTATTGTCTCATACCATATAATTAAATGCATCTACGAAAATCTGAATGATCATGAATTTCATGTCCTCACTAAGACAAACCATGCACGCCACATGCTTTGTATTGTGCACGGTAACTATTCTCTATGCGTGCGATGATTCTGGCACCACATTGAAATTTATAACATACCTATCCCCCAAGATAAGTCCTATCACTGCAAAAACAACCTTTCTTGTTAAATATAAATCTAAATATTCCCCATACATATATGAGCCAATCCACATGATCCAGGAGGATCCAGAGACACTCACTAAGGTCTAGGAGGACCTGGAACACTCACAAAGGTCCATAAAGGATTAGAAAAGCTCAAAATTTGATTGTCTTAAAATCTATTTAAAACACCATCAATGCATAGAGCTCATCTCAAGATTTCCAAGAATGCAAATGTTTCCTCAAACAAAGTCTGTATGCAAAAGTTATGGATGGTCAAAGTTCAGGTCAAAGAGGGAAAAAGTCAACCCTGAAGAGACATGTGGTAGGATCTGAGAAAGAAATGTCACAGGATCCCAGGTTGGCAAGTGGAAGCTCCAGACATTGACAAGTTCACTGCACAATTGATGTGGCACATGATTTTTGGAGTTGATGTGGAAAATAGTCCCTCCAGGTGGCCCAGTTACATGATGACAAGTGATAGATATGGTCCAATCACAATTAAACATTTGGCACATAAGTAGACCAACTGGGTCTTGACATGTGGTGATCCTTCATTGAATTATATTGGATTGGCTATTATTATGGTTTATGTGTATATTATATAGATATTATATATAGATATTTATTATTATATATATTATATATTTAATATATATAACCATAATATATATAAACCACTTCCCATTTCAAAACCGAGGTAGGACTAATATGAATTGCATGACCATATAACCACTATCATGTGGGAGTTTAAAAGGGAGGTTATATACATTGGTTTAATAACTATATGACATATATTAAATCAACCACCAAACTATATCATATTTATAGTATATGGTTTACCACCAATGTATGTTATATACCATATAACAAGGGTGAAAATAAAGGAAAGGATCGTGGGGGTTATAACCCATGACCTCCTCCACCCTTCCAACAAATTAACCACCTTGGCAAAGAATCTAGTTGTGATAACCAATTGTATTAAATTATTTTGTTATGTAATTAATTGTGGTTATAACCAAAAGATGCCATTTTTGGGCTATAAAAATGACCCATTCTCAATGTAAAGGCATGAATATTTTGGAGTTGGAATTTTAGAGCTAAGTAGAGAACTTTGCGGTGAACTTCTTGGGAAAACTTAGCCTTTCTTGTATTCACACGAATTTTTGTGTAAAAGACACAAGTATTCTCATGTGCTAAAAGCTATGCTCATGGTATTTTGAAGTAAACTTTGTAGTATTTTTGGGAGATATAGAGTATTTGTAGTTATACTCTATATCGGTTTTCCTAGACGAAGCCGATTTTGATAGTCTTATACCTAATTTGTAAGCCAGTTTTATGAAAATTTGGGATTTTTGAATTGTAAGAGAGCCATTGGGAACTTGTATGAGAAGTATCTAGTGTTTATAGTCATTGGATTCGGTTTTCCGAGATGATGTTGAATTTGACATTTGTAATTTCAATTCAGAAACTTGTAAATTCCTTTTATTGTACTTTAAGAATTTTAGATTATTATTACTTTCATGTAATTCCTCATTTTCTTATGTAAGATGGATTATGCAAGTTATGTTAAAGTGTTTGGTTAAGTAAGATAAGTCACTTCCATGCTATAAGAACTGTCAATAAAAGAATCTTGGAATAAGAAAGTGGTATCATACTTAATACAATTTGAGGATAAAGTGATATTAGAAACACTTGGTTCATATCAAGTGGTGTATGATTTCTAATCCATTTTCGGATCAAGTGGTATCAGAGAAGGTTTGACAGGTGAACTCTTACAAAGGATAAACAAAAGCGTGGTGAAGAAAAACTCAAGAGTTATAATCCATATATTGGTTCAAGGAGATTCACTAGAAGAGAAGAGATGGATTCACCAAGGAAAATAGGTCCTTTTGAATCTAAAGATGATTTCTTAAATGGATTTAATCAGATGAAGGAAATGGTTTTTAATAAAATGAAGGTGATGGTGGAAGAGATTTACAGTGAGAGATGATTACGAAAAGGATAAAGTTCTAGACAATTCAAGAAAGACAATGATCTTCCTCATTCTCCACCTCCTTCAAGACCTCATTCTTCACCTCCTTCCACACCTTTATCTCCTTCCACTTCTTCTCCCTCATCTCTACGTAGGAAAATTGCTTCAAAAATCCATTGTTAAAGTTGGATGTCAATTTTAACTTACCCAGGTATAATGGTGATCCTAATGCAGAGAAGATAAACAATTGGATTCGGCAAATGGAAGTTTATTGTCGTGTTCAACAGATTGATGAAGACAAGACAAATATTTAATGGGATTCTCTTCTCCTTGAAGGCACATCCTTAATTTGGTGGGAAGGTAAACTTCAGGAAGGTATATAAAAGAGCGACAAGATTCTCTCTTCTTGGTCAAAATTCAAAGATGCATTAAGGAAACAATTTTATCCTTTGGCACATCGACAACAAGAAATTATGGAATAGAAATATTTGAGGCGAGGAAAAGTACTGAGTGTGCATGATTTTACTGAGGAGTTTAGGAAGAAAGCATTGGATTTAAATTTTTCATTACATTCTACATAAAACCTTCTGAAATACATTGGTGCTTTGCATAGTTACACTCTTCATACTCTTATTTTATTAAATCCCACTAATTTTGATGAAGTATGTGTTCAATCTGTACATATTGAATCTAGGGGGAAGGATGCTAATTTTTTTTCTTCCAAGGAGTTTTCTTAGCAAAAGGGAAGTAAGAACAAGGGAAAAGACAAACATGTAGCTACAATAAAGGAGGAAGAAGAAAATCTCACATGTACTCATTGCAAGAAAAGAGGACATGATGAAGATCATTGTTGGAAGTTGCATCTTGAATTAAGGCCTAAAACGTATGGAGGAAAAGGAAAGAAAAAGGTTTTTGTCACAATCCAACAATATTTGGGATCTGAATCAGGTGATGAGACACAAATCACAATTGTAGGTGTTTTGAATACAAGCAAGAATGTGTCTATGATGTCTGCAAAAGCAAGTGAAGGATACAATAATGAAATAGTCAAGTTATCTCATAGTCATAAAGTGTTTCAAAATTCTCCAAAGTTGCCACATGCAGGTCCATTACATGCAAGTGACAGGGATTTTGTTAGGGAGTGAAAGAATGTTGTTAGTTCATTATCAATACAATCTATATGTTCGCTACTAGTAGTGGAAAATATGAATGCAGATAGATGTGTAAGTTTGAGAATGATTTATTATGTTAGCAAAATTATTTCATCCTTTATCCTTGTTATTCAACTAATTGTAATGAGCCAAGTGGTCCAAGCATGGGGAATAGACACAAGACAAGTGGGGAGGCATCTCCCTCATTTAATGTAAACCGTTTAGAGGTCCAAAAGCCTCCCAGTGTTGAGGAATGGTCCAGGATGATCCAGAGACACTCACTAAGGTCCAGGAGGACCCATAACACTCATAGGGTTCCATAAGGGATCATAAATTCTCTAAATGTGATCGTCTTAAAATCTCTTGAAAATTCCATCAATGTGTAGAGATCGTCACAAGATTTCCAACGATGCAATTTTTTCCTCAAATGGATTTCGCATGCAAATGTTATGGATG
This sequence comes from Picea sitchensis, assembly GCA_010110895.2. Taxonomy (NCBI): domain Eukaryota; kingdom Viridiplantae; phylum Streptophyta; class Pinopsida; order Pinales; family Pinaceae; genus Picea; species Picea sitchensis. Next base: position 32,155 of record SNQJ01S0066822.1, on the reverse strand, counting down.
TTCAAAGTTTAGGTCAAACATGGCAAAAGTCAACCCTAAAGAGACACGTGGAAGGCTCTAGGAGAGACATGTGGCAGGATCCCTGGTTGAAAAGTGGTAGCTCTAGATATTGACAAGTGACATTATATAGGTGATGTGACACATGATTGTTGGCAACTGATGTGGAAGATAGTACCTCCAAGTGGCCCAGTTACATGATGATAAGTGGAAAATATGGTCCAATCACAATTAAACATTTGGCACATAAGTATACCAACCAGGTCTTGACATGTGACAATCCTTCATTGGCTTATATTGGATTGGTTATTATTATGGTTTATATGTATATATATATAACCCACTTCCCATTTCAAAATCCACATAGGGTCAATGTGAATTGCAAATTTTAGAGCTAAGTAGAGAAGTTTGAGGTAAACTTCTTGGGCAAAATTAGCCTCTTTTGTATTTGCACAAATTTTCGTATAAAAAACACAAGTATTCTCATGAGCTAAAAGCTCTGCTCATGGTATTTTGAAGTCAAGTTTGTAGTCTTTTTGGGAGATATAGGGTATTTATAGTCATTGAAATTGGTTTTCTGAGACAAATTTGATTGTGATAGTCTTACAACTCATTTGTAAGCTAGTTTTAAACAAATTTGGGATGTGTGAGCTATAAGAGAGCCATTGGGCACTTCTATGAGAAGTATCTAGTGTTTATAGTCATTGGATTTGATTTTTCAGATGGTTCCATATTCAACATTTGTAATCGTAATTGAGCAACTTGTAAATTCCTTTTATTGTACTTTGTACTTTAAGCATTTGAGCTTATTATTACTTTCATGTAATTCCACATTTTATTATGTAGGATGGATTGTGCAAGTTATGTTAAAGTGTTTTGTTAAGTAAGATAAGTCACTTCCATGCTATAAAAATTGTCAATAAAAGAATATTGGAATAAGGAAGTTGTTTCATACTTAATACTATTTGAGGATAAAGTGATATTAGAGACACTTGGTTCAGATCAAGTGGTGTATGATTTATAATCTATTTTCAGATCACCACCAGTTATTTATTCTCCCCAATCTGCACAACTGAAGGAATGTACCCCCTTCATTGCTCAAAGTCCCTGAATTTTTACCATTCATTTATCATGGCTTCCAATGCACTAGTTTGGCTAGGAATCTCTTAGCTAGGACTTCAAGAACTCATGGTTGCTTCAGGAGTGCTCACAATAGCCTTCATAAGTCTCTTGATCCATTTCCTCAACATGAAAACTCATTATAGGATCATGACCCATTTTATAGGAACACATGTCTCTCTCTCAACATAATACATATCCAAACCATGGATGCCTTCAAGCATAACATGGTTATTTCTCTTCCTAGAACTTTGCTTCCTCCAAGATGCCCAAAATCTGCATGTAGAAACTGTCTACTTTTATGCATACAAATTTTCTTCTCTTTCCCTTGATTTCTTGACTTACACTCTTCCCAAAGATTATTGTAATTCAAATCCATTCTCCCAATAACTATGGCATGTGACTCCTCAAACCCACCCTCTTACATGAGTTTAATGATTGGCTTTCGGAACACTCAATAATAAAATAAAAGGTTATAAATAATGATAATAATTCAGGAACGTGGGTTGGATTAATACCCATGAATAACCCCCCCTTGGACCCCTATCTCTTGTGGAATCATATCCCCCCATTTTTTTCATCACTCTCGTATTGCAACCAATGATTACTTCTTTTATTAATCATTTAAATGTACATAATATACAATTTCCCCAGACCATATTAATCAATACACGCTCTTTTCCCCAAATATACTATCTCACCATCCTAAATTGGGATGTTACATCCCCCCCCCATCTGTTTTCACTTTTCTTAGTGCACAACACCATACAATATTCATACAATTACAATTTAAGTTCTCTGGCCATGAATCAACATATATGCTCTCCATCCTAATCTCACAGAGGAATTATAGACTAAATACAAATAAATAGGCACTATGAAACCAAAAAACATAAATTCACAGGCTCTCCAACCCCAAAACATAGATACATTGGCACTTCAACCCCCCCCCCCAAAAACAACCATACATAGGAACTTTGGCCCCAAAACATAGATACATAGGTACTCCATCGCCAAAACATGGATACATATACCACTATCATTATCCTATATCTCTCTCGATTTCCACCATCTCTCTTCCTCTCGACCTTCCAAACCCAAATAGTGTATCTTGTTGACTGCTCTCAATCCATCATGTTGTACGATTATTTTAGCAGGGATAACCCAAGGAACATGCCCCCTTCACTATCCTCAATCCATTGGGATGCACTATCATTTATCAAGGTCTCTCTAGCACAAGTAACTAGGAATCTCACTGCTTGGATCTCAAGGGACTCACTGCTAGGAAGAAATAATAGGAACTAACCAACAACAACCTTGTTTCTCCAGTGGAACTCATGCATCAGTTCACTCTTTAGGACTAACAACTTGGTTATTTGACAGTGTAACTCCCACATAGGATTTCACTCTACAATCCTGATAACCTTGTTCTTCTGCAATCCTGACAACTTGCTTCTTCTCTTCTTTTCTTGAGTTTTGCTTTATCTCTTTACTCACCTTTTAGGCTCAGTCATCCCTTTCATTGTTATATAGTTTCTCATGTGATCCTTACTTTTCCAAGGTGTTATTGAGAATGTGTATAACAACTCGCTGCTAGACTTCTACTAGCAATCTATGACCTATGTAAATCATTCCATTTGCATCATATGCATATAGTCAATATGAGACATGGTCACACAATTTTCATTTATAAATTTTCAAATCTATTTTATATAGGAAAACAAAATCTTCCAAGCATGAGCTTCTTCCTCATTATCTTTGGATTGTTCATTAGCAGGCATCATTATTCTTTATGGGATTACATTCTTTCCATATCCAAGACAATTCTCCTTGCAAGTTTCTTATTTTTTACTCAACCAAAAAGATTGTTAGCAATTCTAAATTAGAAAGTTTCAAAACTATTTTATATAGGAAAATAAAATTTCCCGTGAATGATATTTCTATTCATTATGTTTGGGTTGCACAGCAACATGCATCAGTATTATTCATGGGCTTACATCCATTCCATATGCAAGACCATTCTCCCTACAATTTTCTCAATTTTAACTCATCCAAATAGATTGCCAGTACTCATGCACATTTTCAGCAGTTCATGAAATGATATTAGAATTGTATTTTTCCATCAATTCAATAATTTCCAGCCATTATTCACATTAGAAATGAAATTCAAACATTAATGATATATATATAATGAAACTATAATTCATTGTACATGCATTATCAACACACTAAAATTTCCATAATGAAACCAAACATTACCCATAAATAAAACCAAAGTGCCCATACCAATGGTCACATCTACACAATGCATCCTTGAATTGACTCTGGAATACCATATGTACATGTCATGTATTCCACCATGTGAGTTGGAAGGTATAACAAATGCCTCAATACGTCATCCCAACCCTTCCCCATTTACCTATCCGATCATTTGGATACCTTCCTCTTCAACCCATACACAACACTAGAAATATAATTATCTTAGTGCTCTCTCATGTCGAAAAAACGGTTGCAGCCCAAACATCAGTTATACATAGGAAACAAATTATGCACTTTCATGGCGCTATATCCCTTACATTTCCAAACACATCATGGTATCACACATGACCACATATAATGGCATCCATTGCTATAATAGTACTCAAGAGTAATGTCTACTAACTAAACTTGGTTATGATCTCTAAACCAACACAACACAATATGTAATTAAATTTATCATGAATGCATTAAAGCAACAATAAGTTTTGTATACTCAAGGCCCTTAGCCTTTACATCAATTTTAAATATTTGAAAATTTAGCTAAGGGAATTCTTACCTCGGTTCCCTTCAACATTTATACATCACAACAACCCCAAATGCATACCTGCATGGCTATTATTGCATTAATTGATGCCACCTAACCAACTGATATTGTTTTTCCAGCTTGTAGGCTCCCTTCATTGACCTATTTATCAACATCTTACCATCCTCATTCATTTTCACATGGATGGCTATCATATGCAACAACATCATCAACATCTTCAAGCATGTTATAAAACATTTCTTGGATACACAATCCATCATTAATTTTATTCAACATCACACCATCGTTAATTCATGTATCTATATCAACAAACTACTCTGAGTCTACAAGAATGCCACAAGCATGTTCAGGAATATCCATATGGACAAAAACACATCAATATCATCTAAGCATTAAATTGTATCATGCCCACTTCATGCACATGCATTTTATCATTATTATATGCATTAGGCATCACTTCCATTATGCACTCTAATGCATAATTATTTCAATTTTATTTATTTATTTTATTTATCCTTGGAATCCAGCTAATTCCTTCACACAATATTTTCAAGTCTACGTTTTTGACACTCTATGTAAGTTTTAACAGTAACTGTGCTCCTCGCATTGAATTTGACCCTTATCCTAAAAAACATGTAATTTTCATTTTCTGGAAAATCAAAGCATAATTGGCTAGTGTCTCTCTCTGGAAATTTATAGCTCTCAACACTTCTCACAAAACCCAAAAGTTTCATCTCAATCTGACTTAATCTACTCCAATTATCGCAAAAATACATTTTTGGTGTTATACTTGTTTTGTTTTAAAACTATAGGACAATTTTGCTTGTGTGGTATCCTTCTTTACTTCTCCCTTTTTGAATATCTCATGTGCATCACTTATGTATCATGCAAAAATATTTAGAACATGTCAAATTCATAATGAGAAGCTCCAAGATTTAGTGCATGCCCTATGTATAAATATTTTGTGCACAAATTTTTATACCGCACACCAATATCCAATGCATGCAACTCTCTATATCACACACCAATATTTAGCGTGTGAAATTTTTTAGAACGTGCATCAATATCCAATGTGCATGAATTTTTTATACCACACACCAATATCCAGTGCCTGCAACTTTTATACTGCGCACCCATATTTTGTTCACACAATTTTTATATCACAGACCGATATCTAGTGCACGTGAATTTTTATACCATGCACCAATATCCATTATGTGCAACTTTTTATACCACACACCAATATCCAATGTGCATGAATTTTTATATCGTGCACCAATATTTAGTCTGTGCGACTTTTTATACCATGCACCAATATCCATTGTGCGCAAATTTTTATATAACACACCAATATCTAGTGTGTGTAACCCTTTTTTATACCGCACACCAATATCTAGTGCACACAAATTTTATGTCGCACACCAATATATAGTGCACACAAGTTTTACGTCATGCACCAATATCGAGTGCACACAACTTTTTATATTGTGCACCAATATTTAGTGCATGTAACACTGATTTTGAACTGCATAGTGCCAATATTTAGCGCATGCACTACGCACCATAGTGACCATCATGAAAAAATCCCAACTCACATGTCTAAGACATATTTTTTTTCTTGGAGGTCGAAATGACCCCTCCATAAAAACCATTATAAGTGTGATTTTGACTTGATTTTGCATAGAAATTTGCGAATTTAACTCAAATTTTACCCATATCCCCAATTTCAACACAACTCAATGTCGACATAATGAATTTACCATCTTCATGTTGATCGCAAGCCCATAAAAGTCCAGTGTTGAACCAAAAAACTTTGATACCATTTTGTAATGTCCCCTAGCTTAACCGAAGAACATTACTTGTGGAAAATACACATAAATTCAAAAATTTTCAGTGAGCAAAATTCTTGTAGCTTATTAGATATGAATTATACATAGATTTAACTATTTCCTGATACCATATAATTAAATGCATCTACAACATTCTGAATTATCATGAAGGTCACGTCCTCATTGAAACAAACAATGTGTGCCACATCCTTTGTATTGTGTACGGTAACTATTCTCAGCGTGCGTGATGATTCAGGAACTAAGATAGAATATGTAACACACATATCCTCCAAGATAAGTCCTATCACTACAAAAAAACCTTTCCTTCTAAATACAAATTTAAATATGCATCCCCATACATATAAAAGAAGAAACGGGTAATAAGCCCATAAAAATTACAGCAAATAACATGTTGATTTTCCCATGCATATAACATGTATAAAAGCATGAATACATCTAGTAAGAACACTACAAACACATGACATTCAAATAGTCATTTACACAATTGTTTTAGGATTAATCCATAAGTGCGGACACAAACCGATCTCCCAAGATCCACCTGGATCTAGAACAAAATAGGACAGAATAATACTCTTTCCCTAGATTTGGACTATTGAATGGACTAGGAAGCAAGAATCATGAACATACCTTGTGATCGCTTCCTTGGGTCTTTTTTGTTCCGGCTTCTCTCCAATGCTCTCGCGTCGTTCAGATCACAACAGTACAAACCAATCGAAGTGAAGACAATTCAATATATTCAATAATTAATCTATGCATATGATCAAGGAGTTATGCAATAAAGTGACATTAGCTTTATGGGAAAGGGACATATTACTGTATTAAATTGATAGAAAGTAAGACTTACAACCTAAGCCTTGATGTTGCAAACCTCCTTTCGATGGCTCCTAGCTCTGACACACACACTTGCTCATGCATGAAGAAGATCAACCACTTTTGATAACCTTGCTGGTGTTTCTAGTTGTTGTAGCATCACTCCTTCATACAATATTACACTAATTCTCCAATAAATCTCTTGCTAGTTTTCTTATAACCTTTTCCCTGAGAATCCCCTCAATATATAAGAGAGAATGAATTAGTTATATAGATAGGAATGATCCCAAAATATCAGGAAAGCCAGTACTTAGATAACCATTCGAATGCCACCTCATCCTTCTAGAAGATTCCCTTCTAGAAGGTTCGAGAATTTATCTTTTTCCCTTATTTAGAAAGAGTTCTCACCCTAACAGTTAGCCACAGTGCGAACTTCTCGCACCCTGGCTTAAGGAAGCCTGCGAGAATCATGCATTCTCACAGGCAAATGTATTGGTAGCCTGCGAACCTTCCTCAAAACTATGATTTCTGGAAAGAGATAAAGGTAACTTTTCTCTAGAGAAAGTTCTAATGAAGAGCTTGAATCATGATGACCAAAATAATGGATAACAGAATGCCCCCCAAATTCTGAGATTGGAACCAGTGACAGTCGATAGACTTTGTAAGCTGCATGTGTGTGTCGAGAACCAAGAGCACA
>SNQJ01S0066821.1:153460-193421 GCA_010110895.2 Picea sitchensis | reverse complement strand
GCTTTGCTATATTAACACTCCAATTGGGAAATTCTGAAAAGGGGAGCCCAATAGGTTTATGGCCTTCAAGTATCGAAAAAATATTGAGATGGTGATAAAGTAACATTCTGATATAAAAATCCTGCGAGGATATACCCAACAAACTTGTGGCTTTCGAGCTGCGGGAAAAACATAAAACGATGTGTTGAGCGCTCAACACACCCTAAGAGCATTATTAAATTCTATCACTTTTTGGGTACCACTTGTTTTCTTTTACTGTCTAAATTGANTCGGATTTTCCTTCAAGTTTACACTCTTAACTATATATATATATACGACCTTTATAATGAAGTGCAGATAAATTTTTCTAAAGGAAAATAGGAAAATATATCGGGCGTAGGCTTGTGGGAAGACAAACTCTCATACAATGCTTTGCTATATTAACACTCCAATTGGGAAATTCTGAAAAGGGGAGCCCAATAGGTTTATGGCCTTCAAGTATCGAAAAAATATTGAGATGGTGATAAAGTAGCATTCTGATATAAAAATCCTGTGAGGATATACCCAACAAACTTGTGGCTTTCGAGCTGCGGGAAAAACATAAAACGATGTGTTGAGCGCTCAACACACCCTAAGAGCATTATTAAATTCTATCACTTTTTGGGTACCACTTGTTTTCTTTTACTGTCTAAATTGAGTTCACTTTGGGGGGATTGCTTATTTTGTTTTGTTTTCATGACTCTTATCAATCAAGTTAGGTTTGTTTGAACTTGTTAAATGAAACCTTGGGTCTAAAAGAACTTGGCATCCTAACTAAGAATCTACAACTAACATTGCGACTAACGCGCTTGTGTTCGGTGTCATAAAAGTTCAAGCAGGTAAAGTGACCACACAATTACACTAATCTCTGATCGCTGATGCACCATTGACATTGGTAGAAGGCAGATTTGGTTTGCATGAGTTATTCGCCACGAAGATTCAAGAAATAGTCGATCCCCATTGGCGTCGAAAAAGTACGTGATGGATAGACAATGACAAAAGACATAAAAAACCATCGATAGTCGATGAATGATGAGCTTGCTCAGGGTCGGGGAAATCTAGAAGGGTTAAAACAATCAATTTTTTCTGTGATAAACATATCGTCGATCCCCAACCCCCGATACACTTTCAACATCGGGAAATTTGCGAGAGAGTCAATCCAGGAGCACTTGGCTTGGTTTATCATCGATCGCCAATCCTTGATACTTTTTGGCGTCGACAATATAGGATCGAGTCTTAGAACGTTTAGCTTAAGAAAAGTCCCAATTTCAAATAACACGAGTAGACGAAGACGCTGGTCTCGAGTGCCACGTGTCTTTGTCGCATAGGGGTGTCGTACGGCCTAGTTTCGTCTCGAGTCATCTTAAAGTTTCCTATGTCCTAGTCACTCCTCCAAGTCAACCTTTCCACGTCAGCTCTGTACGACAAGATCATTCGGAGGCGAAGCTTTTTCAAGGAGATATCAACGAAAAATGTTCAAACGGAAACCCCGACCCCCGACTCACCAACTGGAATAACAAAAATATGGGATGTTTTGGGCACGAGATACGATCAAATTCTGACATTTAATAAACTAGTTAATGTTTCATCCCGCATTTGTTGCTACCCTGTGCGCCGATTGAACAACAATGATTTGAAATCACCGATAAGCCACGTTACAACCCGCGCTCGCTCCGTCAACCTATGATCAAATTTAATTTTAAACTTATTTGAAGATCCGGCGACAGATTTTATAGAACTACACTCATTACCCGAATTAAATGGTTGATGCGAGAAGGTAAGTTCATCCCTATTTAAATCTCTAGAATGAATTTGAACAATTTCATTCTGCACAGAAGTTCGAATTCCAGAGCATCTGAAGAATCAAAGCAAGTGTCACGAGACTGTAATGATTCTCAAATGATCAAAACCAGGTTAAACAAGCAACAGAGGTATGTGTTCAAGTTTGTCAATTCGACTGTTGTGATTTGTTATAAATGCATCTGATTTCTTGAACAGTCTCTAACTATGTTCTAGCTGCAGGGAAAATGCCTCCGAGAAAGCCAACCACCGGATGCTCCCTGAGAGCGCCTAAGCTAAAGGAAGCAAAAATAGGTAAAGGTTCTTCTCCTGGTACTGCGAGGCAGTTGGAGTACACTCCCAGGGCAGAGCCAGTCATAAAAACCTCAACGAAGAAATATTTTTTCCAACCTCTGGTCTTCAGCGATACATAAGAAAACATTGGATCCAAAGTAATGCTCCCACAGTGGGGAGACCTATTCAACATAATCAACTGAGAGGAGTACCCAGAATGTATCCCACACAACGACCCAGATGTAAGGGCGCTTGACGACCAGGTGTTTCCAAATATTCGACGGTCATACTTGCACATGGTAGCCTGCAAAAGCCCGATTTTTCCATGCATAGAGGTTTTGAAGTGGCTAATCTACCATATAAAATCGCATAAATGATTGATCAACGATGAGAATGGCAGGTGTGCCAGATTTTTCCTCTTGACAGAACTCCAGAAGTACTACAAACTCAAAGACCCAGAGGATTGGATAAACACAGACTTTGTGGTGAAGTTCTACGAATTCCATGACACCAGTTGATTGATGGCCTCATGGTGGAAGGAGGAAAAGAAGTTTACAAACTAGTGCAATGGCTGGTATGGGACAATTAACTTGAGGGAGCCATACATCTACTTGATGGCTCTCATCTGCTGACTTTATGGAGAGAAGGACTACTCCAAGTTTTCAGAAGCATGGATGCCCTTGGCATACAAAGCGATGATCTCCTGAAGCTGCTTCAATTAGGGAGCAATAATTTCCAAGCAATTGAGCATCTGTATACAATAGGCTCAGACGTTGAAAGAAGGGGAAGCACCCTCTTTCCACATGGCTTCGTACCTGCTCAATGTTATCTGTGCGAGAAATGTATTCGTTGGCATGTTATAGAGCTCCTTGTTCATGTTTACTTTAGCATAATATGGGAGAACATGTATAAAAAATCCTACGCACTCATTTGCGATGAATTCATCGCATGTATTTATTTCATTGTATTTAAAAAGGAATGCACGCGACTATCTGCAACAACGAAGAAAATGGTAGCGAAGGTAGGCCACTGGTATTTAGATGAGCACACGACCTATATCAAGGTGTTCGTGGCCACTGGAGCACCACATCTACTCCCTGATCACATCCCACATTGGCTCATTGTGGGAGAAATCTGCTATCAGACTATCCTGCAAGGCTATAACACCACGCTAGTCAAAGACAAGAAGAGGGATTTCATACCCGACGACTTCCATGTGGGGTTTTATTTTGTAAAAGACACTACTCAAGCCAAATAAGAAGGGATGAGCCAGCTTGAATTCAGGTTCCCAACATGCCAATTTCGCAAGCACGACCCTAAAGTCCTGGTCCCCCAACATGCTTCACAGGTATCATCCTGTTGGCCATACACGCATGAAAAATTTGAGGATGAATTTTTCACAGAATGTGCTCAGGACTAGGAAGAGGTAGTACAGAGGATGGCCAACCCGAACATGACCAAGTTCAAGGCTATGAGCATGGACGAGCAGGTGGAGAGAATAGAGAAATCGACTCAAGAGGCCCTCAGAGTTAGGGAAGAAGTCTGAGCATCATAGACTACAGAGGCACAAATAAGAGGATTTCTCTTGCTAGAAGGGGTGTAGAGGATCATTGATCAGTTACAGAATGACCTAGATCTCGTAGAGATGTCGAGGATCCCCACGGATAACCCAATCGCAAGCAGAGGAGAGCAGATTGGATTAGAGCCAATACAACTTGAATAAATCACCGGGCCAGAAAACCATGAAGTTCCATCACCACAGATCATATCACCAGGGGGAATTTCAACCCAGCCTGAGATATCAAGGACACCATGTAGGACAAGTGTACCAAACCTTTTGTTTGACTTAATAACCATCTATGATGATGAGGAGATTTCAGAGGTTTCCCTGGTGACTCCATTGCAGATTACAAAGGAAAAGGAACTTGAGAGAGCATCTACCCCAGGTGCCGATGCTCCAATTCAAAACCTTTCACAGAGCAACCATGAGGTCGAAAGTGTCTTAGACATTGAACTACTCAAATTTTTGGGAACCTCAATGGACAACTTGAGGGATGAGTTGGGATCGGGTGGTCAGAAAGAGGAAGTTCCACAACAAGGGCATAGGTGCTGAACCCTGCCCAGGGTTCCACAACGTGTGGGATGGATTTCCCCTGATCGACATCCATTACGAAGGAAACGAGCCTTGTCAAGGATTTCCATGAAATCGTGAGGAGTAAACTCCTGTCATTAACCTTGTGTAGGGTTTTGTTGACCAAAAATGGGGTTTCCCTTGGTCGATAAAGAAGACGACGAGAAATCATTATTTACAAACGCTCAAAACAAAGAAAAAGGCATGGATCCCACTGGAGTCATGTAGGATTGAGGTCCAAGACTCCCTCCACTGAACAAACTCGAGTTGGTATTAAGCCTGATCGACTGCTAGAAAGTGCCTCCGAGTGAAGAGGATGGAGGTGGGATATGACCCCCACCATAAGGGATAGCGTTGAACGAGGCAGTGGTTCCCGTGACAGATCCTTTCAAGGGATAATTAGAGCTCCCTGCCCCCAGACCAATGGTCTGTAGAGTAGAGTATGTTAGAACCCAACTGGAGTCAAAACTTGACATCCCATATGAAAAGGGAGTGCCAGACGTGTTCTGAATGGATGGAATAGTGGTTAAAGTTGTCGAAGGGATTGTTCCACTACCCAAAGTAGTGGGCGTCTAGATAGCCGTAGTCCTGATAGGCGGAGGTGGGGGAGGAGGTACAATTCCCCATCCCACGACAGTCGAGATAGGAGTATGAGGATTCCTTGATGAAGTAGCACTAGTTTCTTCCATCACCACTCTCCCAACGAACTGTTGTTCAGGTAAAGTCACCTCAGGAGGGACCATCATAATTTGAAGTAGCATTGATAAGTTAGTGATAGGAGGATTTGCTGGCTTGAAACCTTCATTCTCGAGGTCAGGGACAATGGATTCCTTTGGTGTGGGAAAGTCTTCTCTCATAGCTGGCTCAAGTACAGTTTCATGTGGCCTGGTAGCTTCAAATTAGCCTTCTTGATCTAGCCTGCACCTCAATGGTGGAAGAGGTGGCTCCAAAGTAACTGGCAAGAGGCCCTGAAGCCTACATGAACAACAAAGCTGTTGATATTCCACCTTGTGAAATGATCAACCGACACTATAAGGTTTAGCTAGCGTGAAACACATAGCACACACTAAAAGTTTCGAACGATAAATCAAGCAAACAATTGACTAGTAGGAAGAACAGTTACGCCAATCGACATTAGAGAAAATTACCGGTGCATGTGTAACTCTAACATGGAAACACCCTCCGGGTATACTCTGCAAAGCGTGATCTGACGTCTGCCCTAAAAACATACAACTAGGTTTCTAACTCGCAGTCAGTCACCAAGCGGGTACAATCGAGAATTGGGTTGATCGTAATGACCATGATAACAAAGTCCGAAGCCTTTCAAGGGTACCGAAGGCAAATGGTCCAAAAGAAAATTGAATATATCAAATGTATTCGAGGTCCTCAAGGCTCCATATTCAAATGCGATCAATGTATATCCCAAGAACGACCCTCAATATATAATCCCCACTACGCTTGGTCTGAATTTGGAGGGGTTATCTCCTCTACCTTTCCTTACGTGACCTCGTGTTTAGCCCTTATGTTAGAGGGGGGTCTCGGCTAACTCTTACTATACTAGACTCGGACACTCCCTATCACAAACTTCTATGTTTGTTTAGATGACCTTAAAGAGTTTCCCTTCCACACTTATTTCAAGACCCTAGAGCCTAGACTAGTTGGTGAACTGTACAAACAAAAAGTCTAATTGATTTTAAGTGTTAAGTGTTTATTTTTATGGGCTTGAATTACTCAGAAGGGTATGGACGTGCAAATTATTGTGTTTGGAAGAGATGAAAGAGAAGAAATACTTTAGAGCATTTATGAAAAAACAAACTAGATTCTTCAAATTGAAATAAAAGGCTCTCAAATATCTGTAAATGCAAACTTCTCAAAATAGTATTTCAAGATCCTATAGTGCAAAAAGTTTCCTAGAATGAGATTTTCGTTTAACGATGCAAACTACTAAACTTTCAAGGAAAAAGCAAGAAAGGAACTTTGAAAAAGAACTCTTTTATTTTGTAAAAAGACAACCTATGCTACAATTACCAAACTAAATGCATAACTGAATGCAATCTTTTTTGATTTTTCGAAATGTTTAAACAAGAAAAACATAAGTAAAATATCTTTTTTGTTTTTCAAAGCATAAACCAGATAAAGAGAAAATAAAACCCAAGAGTCATACAGACCCTAAACCACTGCCTGAATGTAGGGATTCACTAGAATCCATAGGAGGATCTAACACTTATAGGTCGACTCTAAACCTCTAAAGAAAAGAAAAGAAAATGAAGAAACAATACGGGTTCTTTATCAAGAGCAAGTTAAAACTGAATCTTTAACCCAACCAAAGACCACTAACAGAGACCCTGAAAAGTTCCAGAAGGCCTGAGAAGCACAAAGCTTCTTGTCAGGAAAGAAAAAGAGTTTTTTTTTTTAAACCTTCCAAAAGACAGAGATGTGGGTTGTTCTCAAGCAACCTGCATATGTATGTGGGCTATATACTATGCAGACTATGTATGTATGCGGGATAAATAGAGCATAGGGTGCGTACACCTCTGAAAATTTTCAAAAAAGAAAAAGGGATTGGAAAACTGACTAGGCACCTAGAAGGTGATCAAAGACCATAAATTGACTCAGTAAATCTCAAAAACTAAAAAAGAAACTGAAAAAATGAAATTCAAAACAAAATCTCCCATTAATACCCTAGAGAGACTCCCTAGTGGAGTCTCCAATTCTGCTACGAGGAAAATCCCCCTATACTGGGTCTAGGTATAGGCAGAGGACTGAATCCCCTTAAAATACCCCAAAACTGTCTAAATTGAATGACAAGAGAAAGGAAAGAAGGTCAATGGGTGCACCTTTGGTCCTTACGTCTGGTGTAGACCTCTTTCACCTTTGCAACTTCCTAGATTGCGCGTCTCCTCCAAAGATGACCTGTAAAAATCTTAGGAAAACAATGCTACAACAAATACAATGTCTACTTATCACTTTCAATGTATATATATAGATATAAATGCATAAATCAATAAAAGCATAAAGACATAATATTTTGTGACAAGAATGAACTCTTTTATTAAGTTTCAAGACAAAAATGATTACAACCTTTGTTGGCAATCACTCCACGAACCAGTTCCGGGCTCCTCTATAGTGGCTCCAAGTGAATCAATCCCACACTAGCTTGTCACAACCAAATTATCTTTTGGGAAAAGGGAAAGGGTTGTATAAAGAGAAAGGGATGGAGGGGAATGCTGAGGGAAAATCTCAGAAAGGGATGCAAAACTTGGGCTAAGAAGGGGAAGGGATTTTGGGAGAGTTTTCTTATTCTCTTGCTTCTCCTTTCAAATGAGACCCCAATACCTCTTTTTATATGAGAAAAATATGGTTATTCGGTTTGGGGATGGGATACAAAGGATAAAATGGTTAGGAAACCTTCGATATCCCGTAAACTCCACCGAATTCCTTGCAATTTTATTTGCAATTTTTGGAGGTAAACATGGGCTAACTAGTATGCAGCTCGCATATGTACGCATGCTAACTAGTATGCACCACGCATGTGTATGCAGGCTATCAGTTCAACAGGGCGCGTACATGTTCCAAAAATATGTTTTTTTAAGAAGAAGCCTTAACAGTGTTTTGGAAAATTATGTAAGTGGAAAGGCGAATGTCTTGTATACATAGGTAAGGCATTTTTGGACTATAACAATAGTTCATTGGTGCCACATTGAACCCCCAATGATGTGGATCTTGAAGTGATGAATAATCATGATTCTAGGACTCAATCTTTATTTCCTCTACATTTTCATGATTTCCTTTCATCTTGATATCTCCTTTAGGGAGTCTCTCATATAGAGTATGTAAGATCATGTAAAACATGGAATTTTTCAATTCTTCCATCTTCTTTTCCAATCTATTTCCTATTTTCATCCTTTTTCTTTTCCACCTATTTACTATTTTTATCCATCTTCTTTTCCACCTCTCCAATCTAGTGAAAAATTTCTTCTCTTTCTTATTGAGTCATGGTTGGGCTATCTAGATGTTTAGTTGGTGAATTAAATTTTGGATCCATGTGAAAAAATGATAATTCTCCTCTTTTTCCTCTTTATCAAAAATTCTGAATCACAAAAAAATAGTTCTTCCAATCAAAAGTTATGCCAATTGTACATTACATACCTTTCAAATCCTAATCCCGATGGATGGTTGACCTTTGTATATATATATATATATGCAATTTGAACTCTCCTAAATCTAAAATTTTGGCTTGTATTACTTTGATATAACTTCTTAAACTCCTGAAAATTTCATAGTCTGAACCTTCGCTGATAAAAAGTTATAGCAAAACTACCAAAATGGCTTGTTTAAGGCTAATTTTAGGATTAATAAGAAACCCCAATTCCCACAAGATATATCTCACAAATTATAATGACTCAAAATTTGAATTTTTTTTCACATGTAACTCTCCATGTCTCCTCAGGATTCTAAACATTTTAGAGTCTGAAACATCACCGAAAAACATTTGTAGTGAAAACGAAAAGATGACTCGTTTGAGACTAATTTTAGGACTAGTCAAAAACCCTAAATCCCATAGGATATATCTACGAAACTATAACTAACGAGAACCTAAAAATTTGACCACCTATTCTTTGCTATCTTTACTTAGTCTCCTCAAAATTTCACTATCTGAAATGTCCCAGGAAAAAATTGTAGCAAAAATTCCAATATGTCTTGATTGCAGAAGCAAAACCATAGGATCGTATGCTCTGAAACCAAATGTTATGAACCAACACATTGATAATGATAAAAAGTCAATGAATAACAATCCACTTTGAGAGGGAAGCCTCCTCTGACAAAAAAGTCAATGTACAAGACAAGATAAGATGATCATAAGACTAGGTCTCCTTGGTATATGTATAGGAGACAAAGGGTACACTTATAATGAAAGGGTACAATGAAAGGTTCTAGCTGACCTACTAATATAACACTAGAAATATAATAACTCAATCTCTATGGCTTAATAAGGGGTTTTATGCTTAACATAGTGTTGGACATGGTGTTATGTTGTCATTGATATCAATAAGGATTAAATGGATTTATCATCTAGACAAGTATCTGACTATACCAGTTGCAGGACTCGATAATAAAGAACAAAGAACAATGTAGATCATTGGATCAAAATAAGATCATGATTGAACGGTAAAGAACGAAGAAACTATGTTGATCATTGGATCAAAATGAAATCATGATTAGACGGCTCAGATCTCAGATAATACGGCAACCAAAAATGGCTGTGTATCATATTCTATCGATATCACTTAACAATTTCTAAATATGGTTCATTATGGAGGTAACAAAAGTTGGGCGTGCATTTTGATGACACTCAAGAAGACCTGTGAGTCCGCAAGTCCAAGAGTCTGCGAACTTGTCACATAAAATAATTCTAATTATATGTTCATATTGGAGGTTGTTGAAGTTGGGGGTACATTTTGATGACACCATAAAATATATGTGAGTCCGCGAGTCCGAGAGTTCGCAAACCCGTCACACAAAATAATTCTAAGTAAAAGTCCATGTTTGAAATGAATGAGAACCGTCCACTCAACGGTTGATTAAATCCAAATAGTAGATCTGTCTAAAGCTCCTAGATAAACCAGGGTCGTCCACTCAACACTTGATCATATAAGGACTGTCGATCTAATTAAATGTCAAGATAAACAATGAAGAGGAATATATGTGAGTCTGCGAACCTGTCACACAAAATAATTCTAAGTAAAAGTTCACGGTTGAAATGAATGAGAACCATCCACTCAATGGTTGATTAAATCCAAACCGTAGATCTGTATAAAGCACCTGTTTGAAATTGCGTTTGGTCATGGGTTCTCATCACATGAAAGAAGGGGGTTCACAACTAGAGACTTAACACCAAAAGTTGAACAAAGAACTTATTGTAATAGATACTTAATCATAACCTGAAGTCAAATAAAAGGAAATATAAAGCGCTTGGGGCTTAATTCTATTTCCTGTAGGAAACTCGAGAAGAACACCATTACTGTAATCGATAGAGGCTAAGAAGCTTGTTCACCATTGCAGCCAAAAAGATAAAGAATCCTGACTATCGATACCATTTGAGAATCTGATTCTTAATATAGCTTCCTATTAAAAAGATATTGAAGAAAAACCAAATTCGTCTGATTATTTAAATTAATAAAGGAAGAAAATAATTTTTGTTAATGAAAGGGTACAATGGTTCATTGTCAAAAGATGCAATGGTTCAAATTCACACCAGTTGGAATACTATATAAATGAGAAATAATGGTGAGAAGAAAGTGTCTTTATGGTCTACATTTGAAGATCAAAATCATGTGCAGATTCCAAGGAAGAAAGAAAAATATACTTATGAAGTGAGGGTGGAAGGGAGGAGCAAGGAAGGGTTAGTATCCTTTGCTAATTAAAGTGTAAAAATAAGGAGTTGGTGCTTCCTAGGGTTTGTGCCTTAAAACCAGGGAGTTGGTGCTTCCTAGGGTTGGAGCCCTAAATCTAGGGAGTTGGTGCTTCCTAGGTTTGGTGCCCTATAGCAAGGGACTTGGTGATTCCTAGAGTTGGTTCCCTGAACAAGAGGATTTTTGTCTCCTAGAGTTGGTGCTCTAAATCAATCGTCATATAAAACTTGTAATTTGTAATTTAAGTTTATACTTATTGATGTTATTTACTAAAGTTTCTTATTGATCATTAAAGTTGATATATATAATTATTTAAAGATTGTGAAAATTTATTAATACTGATTCACCCCCCTCTCAGTATTAAACCATATTCCAACAATTGGTATCAGAGCAGGTGCCTTCAACATAGTCTAATAACTGAAAGGTAGATTTTTCATAATCCTATGGATCAACAAGAAGGAATGTCTTCCACCAGAGCACCTTTTTTCAAAGGGAATGATTATGCACTTTGGAGTGTGAGGATGAAAGGCTATATAATGTCCATGGGTTGTGATATCTGGCAATATGTATAATATGGGTATACTGCACTTGCTACTACTCCCACAGACACAACTAGAAAGAAGCTTTGTAATGACAATGCAAGAGAAACCAATGCCATTCTAGGAGGATTAGACAATCCCATATTTGTGAAAGTAATGCATTGTAAGTCAACAAAATAAATACGGGACAAACCAAAGGTCACATATGAAGGAGATAGCAAAGTGAAAAGGCCAAACTACAAACTTAAAGAACACAATTTGAAAACCTAAAAATGAAAGAAGAAGAGAACATAGCAGAATATCTTCAGAGAGTAGATGAAGTGGTAAAGTTAATCAAATCACTAGGAGAAGAAATCAAAGATCAACCCATTATCCAAAAAATATTGAGATCATTACCCATGAGATATGATGCCAATATTTCTACTCTTGAAGATATAACAAACGTTGATAATCTCACAATGGATGAACTACATGGGATACTCACAACATATGAGATGACAACAACAAAATAAAGACCAACAAAAGGAGAAACGACCTTCAAAGCATATAAAGAAAAGAAGAAAAAATACCATGTGTCTAATGAAGATCAATCAGAGATATCTGATGAAGAAATAGCTAAATTCATGAAGAAACTCAACAAAGGAATTGGTAGATACAAGGGAAATTTTCTTCTAATATGCTTTAGTTGTGGAAAGATTGGAGATTTTGCTTCCAAATGTCCCTATCCAAAACAAGAAGAATGTGATAATGAAAGAAATTTCAAATAACATAAGAAGAGCCAAACCATAGACAAAAGGAAGGCTTACAAGAAGAAGACCTTTTACACTGAAGAGAACAACAACTCATCTAAAGAAAGTGAAGAATAAGAGAAATATGAGCACCTATTTATGGGTATAGAAACCCAAAATAATCACACTAAAAATAACTTTGAGATTGAAGAATAAAACTCCAAGGTTGAAGGAGAAGTATATATTGAAGTAGAATTGATCAGTGCCCTGGATGAACTTAGAAATTATAAAAGGAAGAATACATCATTAAGAGAACTACTGTTAGAATACGAAGAAGCACAAAAGTCAAGAGAAAGATAAGTGTCAAAGACCATCAAAGAAATAGGGCAAGTCATCAATGATTTAAAGACTCAACTCCAGGAAGAGAAATGAATTGAAGAAGTCATTTTAAAACAACTCAGTGATAAGGAACAAGACTATGAAAAACTAGAAACTGAAATTGTCCTACTAAAAATAGAAATTGAAAAACAAAAGAAGCAGTCAAATTTTGAGAACAATTCAAAGATTTTGAATGATATTCTTAACAACCAAAGATCACCAAATGATAAAACAAGATTGGGATATGATAAAAATTCAAACTCTACTTCATAGAAAACTGATAAACAATCAATCAACTATGCAGATTCTCTTATAAGTTCCTTAAAAAGGGAAGAAAACAAGATAAAAATGACACCATTAAAGACTGGCTTCAATAAGCAAGCATCTCCTCCAGAAGGAAAAACAGTTATGAGAAGAACTCCTCCTAATAGATATCAACATATATTTCTTGGATATTACTATTCATGCGATAACTTTGGACACAAATCAATACATTATAAAGCCTATAGAAACTACAAACCAAGAAATGTCCAAAGATATAAGAACAACAAGAATGATGTAGAGAAAGGAAATTATAATTCCTTCTCTCCTTTACAAAATTACAATGTTGAATGCCACAAGTGCAACAACTATGGCCATAAAGCCAGTGACTGTAGATTACCAATGCAATCATTGAAGACAAGTAGCTCTAACAAGCATGATAAGAAGATATGGAAAGAAAATCATATAGAAGGAAAAGTAACAGAATGTAAAGTGGCCCTGTATGCAAAGAAAAAAAGTGCCAGTGTTATATTGATAGTGGATGCTCAAAACATGTGATAATTGATGAATGCAAAATTTTCACTTTGACAAAGAAGGATAAAGGTAAAGTCACTTTTGGAGATAATGTATCTGCCAAAATACTAGGAAAAGGAACAGTTTTTTGGAAACAAAAAGAATAAAGGAAAAAATGTGCTGCTAGTAGAAAACTTAAAACCTAATCTACTCAGTGTAATCCAAACATGTGATAAGGGAAATATACTCATTTTTGACTCCCAAAAATGTAAAATAAGAAAAGAAGGATCATGAAAATTAGTTTCTATTGCACCATGAACATCAAGCAATGTGTATATCTTAGATATTGAGGAAGAAGAAGAATTCCATATGAGTCAAATAAATGAAAGCTGGCTATGGGACAGAAGGATGGGACACTTGAGCTTTGATAACCTGATAAAAGCTAGTAAAAAGGGAGCTATAAAAGACATGCCAAAAGTCATCGAGCCTTCAGACCCCTTTGCAAACACTGTCAATTAGGGAAGCAAACAAGATTCAGATCCAAGACAAAAGAGCATTCTACATCAAAACCCTTGGAGATTTTTCACACTGACCTCTGTGAGCCCTCTAGGACTAAAATCATACAAGGGGAACACTGTTTCATGTTGATCATTGATGACTACACAAGGATGACCTGAGTATATTTTCTCAAAGAAAAATCCGAGGAATTTGAAAATTTTAAAGCATTCAAGACTTATGTAGAGAGTGAAACAAATCTCAAAATCAAATGTTTAAGATCAGATAAGGGAGGGGAATTTACCTCTAAATAATTCAATAAGTTTTGTGAAGATAATGGAATCAAGAGATAATTCTCAGCTCCAATAACTCCTCAATAGAATGGAGTTGTTGAGAGGAAAAACATAACTGTTCAAGAGGTTGCAATAAATATGTTGAATGAAGCCAAGCTCCCAAACAAATTTTGGAGAGATGAAATATATACAACAGTCCACATACTTAACTGAGAACAACTGAGAGCTAACCATGAGAAAACACCTTATAAATTATGGTTTGGAAGACCAACATTTGTGAAACATTTCAGAGTCTTTGGAAGTAAGTGTTACATCAAGAGGGATGAAGATAATCTAGGGAATTTTGACTGTCGATCAGATGAAGGTATATTTTTGGTTTATTCCCTTGACAAAAAGGCTTACAAATGCTATAATCTAAGATTGCACAAAATAGTGGAAAGTGAAAATGTAAAAATAGATGATCTAAATTTGAGAAAAATCAAATCTCAAGATGAATAAAAAATTGATGAATGGATAAGAACTAGTGATGATGAAGAAGATGGTGAATCACAAGATGAAGAAGATATTGAAGAACTACAAGAGAATGAACCACATACTGATGAAGAGAAGGGTGAGGAATAAACACCCTTACCAAAAGAACCATAAAAAAGAGTTCAAAAGAATCACCTTGAAAATCAAATTATAGGGGATAAAGAAGCAAGAGTAGAAACAAGAAGGAAGCTTAGATTTGATTCTGAATAGGTAAAACTTTCAGTAATAGAACCCAAATTTTTTGCATAAGCCAACAAGAGTGAAGACTAGATAAAAGCAATGAACGAGGAACTTGATCAAATTGAGAAAAATCATACATGGGAACTTGTTCCTAGACCAAAACATAAGAATGTGGTAGGAACCAAGTGGATATTGAAAAAAACACTCAATGAGAATGGATAGATCATAAAGAACAAATCCAGATTAGTATGCAAAGGATATGCCCAAGTGGAAGGTATTGAATTTGAAGAGACTTTTTCCCCAGTAGAAAGACTAGAGGCCATCATAATGTTTCTGGCATTTGCATGCTTCAAAAACTTCAAAATTTATCAAATGAATGTCAAGTCGGCATTTCTGAATGGAACATTAGAAGAAGAAGGAGTATATATAGAGAAATTAGAAGGATTCATATTAACAGAAAATCGGGACTATGTGTGTAAACTAAAGAAGGCTCTGTATGGTCTTAAACAAGCCCCTAGAGCATGGTTCTAAAGACTTGATCAATATCTACAAAAACAAGGATATAAGAGAGGAGCTACTCACAACAACCTATATATAAAAATTGAGGATCAAGATATGACATTTGTGGTGGTATATGTAGAGGATATCATATTTGGAAGTAATCTTACTATACTAAGCAAAAAGTTATCTACATAAATGCATAAAGAGTTTGAAACGTTTATGCTAGGAGAACTGACTTTCTTCCTAGGCTTATAAGTCACTCAAACAGATAAAGGAATATTCATTTCCCAAACTAAATATATCAAAGAAATGTTAAATAAATTCCACATGGAATACAATAAACCCATGTGCACTCCCATGGTAACATGATGCAAACTAAGTCTAGATGATGATTCACCAAGAGTAGACCAAGCCATGTACAAATCAATGGTTGGTAGCCTATTATATGCAACAACAACAAGACTAGATATCTTGCAGGCTGTAGGAGTAGTAGGTATATTTAAATATGCACCTAAAGAAACTCACATGAAGGCAGTAAAAAGGATATTCAAATTTCTTAAAGGAACACTAGAGTTGGTTTATGGTTTCCAAAAACATAAGATTTTACATTAACTGCATATACTGATGCAAATTGGGCTGGTAGTGTAGATGAAAAGAAAAGTACTAGTGGATGATCATTCTACATGGGAAAGTGTCTGGTATCATGGTTAAGTAAAAATAAGACATCTTTATCACTATCTACCACAGAAGCATAGTACATTGTTGTTGCATCTTGCTGCACACAAGTAATCTGGATGAAACAGACCCTAGAAGATGTACACGTAAAAATATGATAATCCAATCACTACTAACTGTGACAACACCAATGCCATAAATATATTTGAGAATCCAGTTGTGCATTTTAAAACCAAACATATCCCAATTAAATACCATTTTCTAAGAGATTAGGTTTCTCAAAATGTAGTCAATGTGGAATATATTGATACTAAAGAGAAAATTGTAGACATATTCACAAAAACTCTACCAAGAGGTACCTTTGAAAATCTTAGACAAAAATTGAGAGTAATTCTCATACCTCATTAAAAACTACAAAATAAAAAAGGGAGAACATGGACATGGGGAGCGAATAAATGACCCTTCTATCATTGTTGTCAAAGAGGGAGAATACACAATAAAACTAAGTTAAAATAAATAGTTTTTACTTTGTTTCCATCAATGCAAAAGGGGGAGAATGTTGGACATGGTGTTATGTTGTCATTGATGTCAACAAGGGTTAAATGAATTTATCATCCAAACAAGTACTCTGCTATACCAGTTACAAGAATCGAAAGTAAAGAACAAAGAACAATGTAGATCGTTGGATCAAAATAAGATCATGATTGGACGGTAAAGAACAAAGAAATGATGTTCATTGTTGGATCAAAATGAAATCATGATAAGACGACTCAGATCTCAGATCAGACGACAACAAAAAATGGCTAAGTATCATATTCTATCAATATCACTTAACAATTTCTAAGTATGGTTCATTATGGAGGTAACAAAAGTTTGTCATGCATTTTGATGACACCCGAGAAGACATTTGAGTCCGCAAGTCTGAGAATCCGCGAAATCGTCACATAAAGTATAGGTTCATCTTGGAGGCTGTGGAAGTTGAGGGTGCATTTTGATGACACCATAAAATATATGTGAGTCCGTGAGTTCAAGAGTCTGTGAACCCTTCACATAACATAATTCTAAGTAAAAGTCCATGTTTGAAATGAATGAGAACCGTCCACTCAATGGTTGATTCAATACAAACCGTAGATCTATCTAAAGTGCCTAGATAAACCATGTTTTTCCACTCAACACTTGATCATATTAGAACTATCGATCTAATTAAACACCAAGATAAGCAATGAAGAGGAAGATATGCGAGTCCGCAAACTCGTCACAAAAAAAAAATTCTAAGTAAAAGTCCATGGTTGAAATGAATGAGAACCTTCCACTCACTGGTTGATTAAATCCAAACCGTAGATTTGTCTAAAACACCTGTTTGAAATTACGTTTGAAATTAAACTCAACACTTGATCATATTAGAACTATCGATCTAATTAAACACCAAGATAAGCAATGAAGAGGAAGATATGCGAGTCCGCAAACTCGTCACACAAAAAAAATTCTAAGTAAAAGTCCATGGTTGAAATGAATGAGAACCTTCCACTCACTGGTTGATTAAATCCAAACCGTAGATTTGTCTAAAACACCTGTTTGAAATTACGTTTGGTCATGGGTTTTGGTCACATGAAATAAAGGGGTTCATAGCTAGAGACTTAGCACCAAAATTCGAACAAAGCCCCTTTTGTAATAGAGACTTAATCATAACCCGAGGTCACATAAAAGGAAAAATAAAGCACATGGGGCTTAACTCTATTTCCTGTCGGAAACCCGAGAAAAACACCATTACTGTAATCGATAGAGGCTAAGAAGCTTGTTCACCATTGCGGCCACAAAGATAAAGAAGCCTGACTACCTGTACCATTTGAGAATCCGATTCTTAATATAGCTTCCTATTAAAAAGATATTGAAGAAAAACCAAAGTCATCTGATTATCTAAATTAATAAAGGAAGAAAATAATTTTTGTTAATGAAAGGGTACAATGGTTCACTGTCAAAAGACAATGGTTCAAATTCACACCAGGTGGAAGACTATATAAGCAACAAATACTGGTGAGAAGAAAGTGTCTCTGTGGTTTACATTTGAAGATCAAAAGCATGTGCAGATTCCAAGAAAGAAAGACGAAGATACTTATGAAGTGAGGGTGGAAGGGAGGAGCAAGGAAGGATTAGTATCATTTTCTAATTAAAGTGTAAAACCAAGGAGTTGGTGCTTCCTAGGGTTGGAGCCTTAAAACCAGGGAGTTGGTGCTTCCTAGGGTTGGTGCCCTAAAGAAAGTGAGTTGGTTCTTCCTAGGGTTGGTTCCCTAAAACCAGGGAGTTCGTGCTTCCTAGGGTTGGAGCCCTAAAACCAATGAGTTGGTGCTTCCTAGGGTTGGTTCCCTAAAGCAAGGGAGTTGGCGCTTCCTAAGCTTGGTTCCCTGAACAAGGGGATTGTTGTCTCCTAGAGTTGGTGCTCTAAATCAATCTTCATATAAAACTTGTAATTTGTAATTTAAGTTTATACTTATTTATGTTATTTACTAAAGTTTCTTGCTGATTAATAAAGTTAATATATATAATTATTTGAAGACTATGAAAAGTTATTAATATTTATTCACCCCCTCTCAGTATTAAACCATATTCCAACACATAGGACTTTGTCGAAGGCTTAACAAATGTCCTATATTAATACTATGAAAAACTATTTTACCTTAAATACACAATTTAGATTATCAATACTCAATTTGAATTATTATCTTTGTTATACTCACATTTAAATATAATTGAAATTTAACCAATAATTATTTGAAACAATAAATTTACTTATTTCAAAGTTTATTTCTTTTAAATTATATATATATATATATGTTTATATTCATATTTATTTATATTATATCATATCTTTAGATTTTTTAGGCACAAATTCTTATCCCTAATTGCCCATTAATCGATTTCTCTTATAGATTTACCTTTACATTTACATAGTTGGCGGTTTTAATAACATACAATACTTTGTCATGAAATAGAAAGCCTTCATTATATTATTTTCAGTTGAAGATTGTACCACGACTTCAATTAAAATTAATGCTCAAAATGATAATGGAAATTTTAAAGCTTCATATATATACTTAAATATTTCAATCATAATGTTTATATTTATTACTTTCATCTCATATGTTTAACATAAAAAAGCTAGACATCGCTCAATCCTTATAAAATATTTTTATTGAGGAAGAACAATGTATTGCATAAAGTTCAAACTTTTTCTCCCCACACATATACAAAATTTCAGAGTATTTCAGAGTATTATACATCTATAAAAGCCTTTGTGGGAGAGAAATACAAAATATTTCAATAAAATCAAAAGATAATGTTGAAACATATGATAGTTAAGTTAAACATTGATTGAGATGAACAACCAATAAATTATTTATTGAAAATACTTGTTGATCTAAAATATTGTTTTATGGTTTTAAGGTCAATCTCACAAGGATATGAATTCCCCTGCATTTTTATAGAGGTGATACTTCTCTTTGGATAAAATATTGGAAGATTATTTATATGGTTTTGTAATAAATTTAAAGGATGAATGCTAGAGAGAAAACCCTAAAAGATCTTTCAAGAAATCTTATATATAAAAATGTACAACCCTAATATACAGTTATACAAATATACATCAGATCATTTAAAGAAAAGAAAAGATAAAGTGTGTCAACATAGATTTGTTTCTACAAGGTTTTAGAGTCTTCATTCAACTGACATTGTTTCTTTTTTGTAAGATAAACTAAACTTGGAATCTGCTATTACTTTTGCAAGATGTAGAAATGAAAGGTATTCAAAGAACTTTAAATAATAACTTCATTACAACCCAAAAATGATTTTGATAGGAAATACATTTGAAATCACATGATTTCAACTCAAGTCAGAGAAATCACTAATGCAGTTCCCCGAGTAGTTCTTTGCAGAATAAATTTATAACGATATCCCAAATATGACAGGTTTAATAATATCAGAAACAAGAGAGCTGAAACAACCTCTACAAAGTCTCAATGACAACTAATAAATTGAATGAAATAACACTTTCCTTTATACAAGGACAAATATTTCTTCTCTGGACTTGAAATGTTACAAGATGACTGAATATTTCAAAGAAAGAACTGCTCAAAACCAAATTGTCCCGTTCTCATTACATTCATGGAAGATTTGATGGAAATAAACAAAAAATAAGAAGATGTAGAAAGACATGCTTTAGCATGCCAGTTCAACGAATCTTAGAGAGATATAACTTTTCTTCTTATAGACTCTTCACCACTGTATAAACTTCTGACTGCCAACCCCCTGGTAGTGCCTTCTCTTGTCCTTTTAAAATCTTCTTTCCATATTCTTGAAGTAGTTAGGGTTTGTCTTTCTAAAACAATCCATGATTCCTTTTTTGAGTAAACCACTTTTAATTAATGATTGATTGAATTCTTGTTAATGACTTATGTCATTGAAATTTGTGCCTCCAAGTAGGGCCTACTTATTCCTTCAATAAAGTTTATTTAATAATCTTTATTTTCAAATTTTCAATTTGTCTATATTTAACAAAAGAGGAACATGTTTTAATTTTTTGAGGAATATATTTTCCCTTTCAACCATGTAAAATATTCCAGATGCAATATTCATCATCCCATCTTTCCAATGAGTCCTCCTGAGTGCAATTTGGAGTTCTGGATCTCAAGATACGACATCGAGAAGTTGAGATTCCAAGCAGACCATTCATCAAACCATGAAAAATTAACTGATTGTTCTTTCAATTTTTTAGGAATTTTATGGCCAATTTGTCCTCTTTAAAACTATTCCATTATCTTCCTTGGTTAATTATCTTTTCAACGAGGTAAATTTTTCCCCAAACAGACACCCAAATCTCAAGTTATGGCTTCCAGAAATTCGCCGCTCAGGAGCCATTCATCTAACTCACGGTTTAATCTTAGCCCTTGATCTAATTTCTTCCACTCCATTAAAATTTCGACCTTTTCCTTTACATTGATATCCCACATGCATTGTGGTCAAGAGTTTTTAAGTGTTTATAATGAACATTTTACCATAGTACTCATGTGGAACAAAGAACACTATAGAGACTTTGGTCTATCTCTCATGGAGGGAGAGTAGAGTGGAAAGAAGGAAAACTGGCTAGATATAAAGTGTGGTGAGTGTAGAATGAAGAAAATGGAAAAATGGCCAAGTATGGGACAAGGTCATTATGTAGGTCACACAAGTGAGAGGGTCATTATGCGGGTCACATAAGTGAGAGGGTCATTATGCGGGTCACATAAGTGAGAGGGTCATTCTGTAGAACATGGGACTATGGACCTGCAGACCTAGAGATGTATGGAGAAAGGGTGAGGAGGTCCGCATCAAAATGTGAAATATGGCTAAGGTAAATGGGGTGAGTAATACCTCAAAGAATATGAGACTAAGTATGGCATGAAGAACCAAGAAAATGAGACTAAGTGTGGTTCTAAGAATCTAATCGAGGTTCCAAGAAAATCTTAGTTCCAATAAAAATTAATTGTGTTGCACATGGAAAAAGTGCTCTTCGGGCGATCAAACAAAAATATGGATATCTTGAGCATATAGAATTGGAATTTTAATTCGTAAAATACACAACGAAGATGATACTGAGGCTAGATAATGAACTGATAATATTTCAAAATTTTCTTCTTCTGATATTGATTTTTTTTGTTATTCAAAGAGCAAGAAATCTAGGTGATCAAATTTTTTGATCAACAAAACTCCAAATTGCAAAACTCCAAATTGAATAATAACAGAGATGCCTCTTAAAAGTAGCCTTTATAGATATCCTCCAAATCATAAAAATGAACATTAATGCTGATCAGATTACCATTGATGCTTATTCATGTTTCATAAGAAGACTATGGTGGGTAAAAATATGCACAATCCTAAAACATATATATCGAGGCCATATTTTTTGAGAATTCCATGAAAGAGTAATCCTATGTGAGCAAGTTATAAGAGTACATAATTATTAATGATATTTGGATTTAAATTATAATAAAATCAAATTATATATTAAAAATTTCCAAACTAAAAATTAAGAGTACATAATTATTAATGATATTTGGATTTAAATTATAATAAAATCAAATTATATATTAAAAATTTCCAAACTAAAAATGTTATTAATTTGAAAAAATAAAAAATCCACACTGTGTCTATTATCATCAACATACAAAAATATTTTATATTTTAAAAAATGATCTATTTAAAAAATATTTTATGAATGATCGAGGGTCGTTTCCTCATTTCCTCTATACATTACAAATCAAAGGGCACGAAAATATTAAAAACATTTTAAATTTCGTTTCAATAGATTTATGTCCATAGGTGTTTCTATATTGGATATATTAGGATATTAATAAATATTATGTGGATGTTCAAGATTTAATAAAATTTAAATATTTTTCATATTCAGAAAAAAAAAAATATTGGATGTCAAGATTTAATAAACTTTGAATATTGTTCATAGATCTTTGATCTCTGGTTTGATATAAGAGCTTATGAGGTCTTAATGAAAAGAGATTCCATGTTAGAGAGGTGGTGTTGAATTCTTCTAAATTCTGTTGCTTGGGTGACTGAATAGTTGCATCTCCTCATTGCTCAATAATAGTTTCTTCCCATTTGCTCATGATTTGGCGGAAATCCTTTCTTTTTTGTCTTAGAATTTTCTTTTATTTCATGTATTTCTGTTCTTTGAATTTGTGCATAAAAATGAGTCATGTGGAAGAAAGTGAACACTGTCGTTGTTGCTGAGAGACATGCATTTGGTCACATTCGATCACCTTAAGTTGGAGGAGACACACTTTCAAGATCGTTGCATGAAAGTGAGAGAAGCTAGTAAAGTTGAAGGTATTCAATCATTTTTTTGAGGAAATTTGGTGTTTGATTCAATTTGAAGTTGTAGGAATATTTTTTGGTTTTTTCTAAAGATGTCAAATATGATGGTTGATTCATATTTAAATGAATCAACTATGCTAGACGGGGAAAATTATGTAAATTGGAAGTTTAAAATGTAGAATTTGATGGAAGGTTATAATTTTTAGTCAATCGCATCTGGCGATGAAGTTAAACTAGCATCCCCCACAACCTTAGTTCAAGATTAGGAGCGATGAGAGACCAAAGCGAAGGTGCTCTTGAGAATTTCCGTTAAGGACAATATCACTCTGAGCATCAGGGAATGAAAACGTCCCATGAAAATTGGGAGACACTCAAATGTTTGTATGAGACGACGAACACAAACCACGTGTTATTTATAAAGAGTAAGATTCTTTCAATTAAGATGGAAGAGAATGAAAATATCAGTAATTTTCTTTCTGGAATCAAAGAGTTGAAAGATAAGCTATGTGATATTGGCGGGAAGATTTCTAGTACTATATGGTCATTGCCACATGAAATGGAATGTGAAGAGGAATGTCACATGCTTCTACCATGGTAAGTTTGGACATTATGTTAAAGATTGTAGGAGAAGGAAGTTTAATGAGTCCAAACACAAAAAATATTCAAGAAATTTTGTTGATAAAGATGCCGCAATAGGTGATCATTTGAAAAACCTAAAGTTTTTTTTTTTCCAATGCTTCTTTAATGGAAAAACTAATGATGTTAATTCCTTTTTTATTGATTATGGTGCTTCAATTCATATGTCATCAAATAGGGTTAGTTTGATAAATATCACGACAACAATAATGGTGCTCATATCTATCTAGGAGATGATAGATCACATGAAATTAAAGGGCATGGATATGTATGTGTGACTTTTCCTATTGGTTAGGTGAAACAAATCCGTAATGTTATGTATGTTTCAGGAATAATGAAGAATTTAATTTAAGTGTCCACCATTGCAGATCGAGATTTAAAAGTTGCATTTGTTAAATCACAATGTGTTGTGAAAATACATACATGATCACCACAAAGTCATTGCAAGAGGATCAAGAGTTGGAGGACTATATAAGCTTGATGTCACTAGGAGGAATCATCAAGCATTGGCCTCAATATCTATGTCATTGGAAGATACTATGGCATCAAAGGTATGGTCATCTTAATCATAATGATTTGATGTTACTTCAGAAGAAATAAATGGTGAAAGGTTTTACAATTCTTAAATATGAACATGATGAATGTCAGAGATGTGTATTAGGTAAACAACATAGGGAAGTGTTTTCAACACATACAGATAAAATTAAACGATAAATTCTTGAGCTAGTGCATATTGATGTTTGTGGACCCATGCAAACTAGATCTCTTAGAGTAGCAGATTATTTCCTTATCTTCATTGATGATAGAACTAGATACACTTGGGTCTATTTTGTCTCTGTGTGAGAGATATCTGATTTTTGGTTTGGTATCAGAGCCTTTGAGGTCCTGAGGAAAAGAGAGGTTGTGTTAGAGAGGTTCTATTGAATACTAACCATTCCCTTAGTCGTGTCCTTTGCGAATGGTCGCTGGTTACTTGCATGAATAAGAGTCGTTGGTTGCTATTTTCTTCCAAGAAGAAGGAAGTAAAGCCATGTGAAGAGGATCCATGGTCACTGGTTCCTGCCGAGCACAAGGTAACGAGGATATGAGAGGCCACACATGTCTGGAGAGTTTTTCCATTGTAGAGAGTATTTCCCACGTGCATAAGAAAACCTAGCCACCACATTTAGGCTTCATTTAGAGAAGAGAGCCACCACACTTATGCTGTGTAGCCACCGTCGTGAGGAGAGAAGTGCACAATCCTCCACTGCCAGTGCCATTGAGAGATTGGAAACTGGTAGTCCCAACATGAGACCTCTTGATCTGTCGAGCTGTATGGACCACTTCTTATGGCCGTTTCCACATCACCTTTGCTAAGCCTCCCTTTTCTCCACTAATTCATTTTTTTTTCTTCTCTTGCTCGCTAGTAGATAAATCACTTTGCCAAGAGCTTAATGTTTTCTACTACCTTTTTTTCCCTTCACTTAACGCAACCCTTCCTTTTTTGTTGGGAACTTGTTCCGCTCAAGGTTCTTTACTCGCTACGTTGACACTTGTGGATTTTGAATTCTTCTAAATTCCCTTTCTCGAGTGACTAAATAGTTACATCACCTCATTTATCAGTAGTGGTTTCTTCCCATTTGCTCGTGATTCGGTGGAAATACTTTGTTTTGACATAGGATTTTTCCTTTATTTTGTATATTTATGTTCTCTGAATTTGTGCATCAAAATGAACCATGTAGAATAAAGTGAACACGACTGCTGCTACTGAGAGACGTGCATTTGGTCACATCCAGTCACCTTAAGTTGGAGGAGACACACTTTCGAGATCACTTCCTAAAAGTGAGAGCAATCAGTAAAGATGAGGGTAGTCAATCAATTTTTGAGGAAATTTGGTGCTTGATTCAATTTGAAGTTGTAGGAGTATTTTTTTTGTTGTGTCTAAAGATGTCAAATATTATGGTTGATTCATATTTAAATGAATCAACTAAGTTAGATGGGGAAAATTATGCAAATTTTAAGTTTATGATGTAGACTTTTATGGAAGGATATAATGTTTGGTCCATTGCATCTAACTATGAAGTTAAACCAACATCTCTTGCAGCCTTAGTTTAGGATTGAGAGCGATGAGATACCAAAGAAAATGTGCTCCCGAGAATGTCTATTAAGGACAATATCATAAAGAGTAAGATTCTTTCAATTAAGATGGATGCTAATGAAAATATCAATAATTTCCTTTTGAGAATAAATAGATGAAATATAAGCTAGGTGATATTGGAGAGAAGATTTCTAGTACTGATCTAGTCACTATCACATTAAATGGAATGTTGGATAAATATCAAATGTTCATCATTGGCCTTTCAGCTAGGGAAAAGGCCCCTACCTTTGATGAATTGATAGGTATTCTTATGAAAGAGGAAGAACTCAAAAACAATATCAATCAGAGATCTCACAGTTCATTTCTGAAATTGATAGCAAAAGGGAAACAACCCTACAAAGGAAAGCCATGGAGAAGGAATAGAGAAGACAAGCCACATACCAAATGAAATCAAGGCAAGGCACCACCAAGCACATATAAAAATGTGAAGAGGAATGACAAATGCTTCTACTATGGTACATTTGGATATTATGCTAAAGATTGTAGGAAAAGGAAGTTTAATGAGTCCAAATATAAAAAAACATTCAGGAAATTTTGTTGATAAAGATGCCACATTAAGCGATGATTAAAAGAACCTAAGGTTGTTTGTTTCTGATGTTTCTTTATCACTGGAAACTAATGATGTTAATTCTTGGTTTATTGATTTTTGTGCTTGAATTCATATGTCATGCAATAGGAATTGGTTTGATAAATATCATGACAACAATAATGGTGCTCATATCTATCAAGGAGATGATATATCACATGAAATTAAAGGGCATGGAGATGCATGTGTGACTTTTCCTACTGGTTAGGTGAAAAAAATCCGTAATGTCATGTATGTTCCAGGAATAAAGAAGAATTTAATTTCAATGTCCACCATTGTAGATCAATATTTAAAAGTTGAATTTTTAATTCACAATGTGTTGTGAAGGACATACATGATCACTACAAAGTCATTGCGAGAGGACCCAAAGCTGGAGGACTGTATAAGATTGATGTTACAAGGAAGGATCATCAAGAATTGGCCTCAATATCTGTGTCACCAGAAGAATTATGGCATCAAAGATATGGTCATATTAATCATAATGATTTGATGTTACTTCAGAAGAAATAAATGGTGAAGGGTCTTCCAATTCTTAAATATGAACACGCCGAATGTGAAGGATGTGCATTATGTAAAAAACATAGGGAAGAGTTTCCTACACATGCATATAAACGGAAACAATTTAAATTATTGAGATATTTCATATTGATGTTTGTGGACCCATGCAAACTAGATCTATTGGAGTAGCATATATTTCCTTATATTCATTGATGATAGAATTAGATACACTTGGGTCTATTTTATTAGTAAGAAAAGTGATGTTTTTGAATATTTTAAAAAATTCAAGAATATGGTTGAAAAAACCCAGGAAGGTACATCAATATTCTCAGGCCATATCAAGGAGGAGAGTAAACATCAGGGGTATTCATTAGGTATTGCAAAAACAATGGGATTCAACAATAGTTTACAGTTCCACATACTCCTAAGCAAAATGGAGTAACCGAGAGGAAAAACAGAACCTTGGTTGAATGTGCTCGCAATACGATTAAAGTTAAAAAAATTCTAATGGTTTTTGGACTAAAGCAATAAGTATTGCTGTGTATATGAAAAAGTAGAAGTCCTACGATTTTTTTAGAACACAAAAACACCTTTTGAAACTTTTTATGGATAGAAACTATAAGTTAGTCACTTGATATTTTTTGGGAGAAAATCATTTGTTCATATTCCAAAAGAATATGGATGAAAGCTTGATGCCAAGGAAATAAAAAGAATTCTTATTGGTTATTGTACATATCATAAATCTTATAAAATGTTTGATCCTAACACTCATAAGGTATTTTCAAGAAGAGATGTGTTGTTTCATGAAAATGTAGATTAAGTACCCAAAGAGGATGGTTATGAGGTATGGCATCTACCTAAAGAAAATGAGGAAAATGCCAAAGAAGAAGATGAAAAAGTTCAAGGTGAAGCTTCAAGCATCATGGGCCCTACAAGTAGCCAGAGAATGCATGAAAGAGGTGGAGGAACTCCACAAAGCAATGAATAACTAAGAAGAACTACATAACAATCTAAGACCCCTATCAAGTATAAAGACTATGTTTTGATGACTCAAGTTAAGAATGTAGTGGAGCCTTTAAATTGCGAGCAAGCTAAAGAGAATAAAGAATGGATAGATGTCATGAAAGAAGAATATGACTCTATAATTAAAAATCAAACATGGGAATTTACAAAATTGCTTGAGAACAAAATCCCTATAGGTTCAAAATGGTTGTTCAAGTATAAATTTAATGCTGATCGTAGTATAAATAGATACAAAACTAGATTTGTTGCCAAGGGTTATTCATAGAAAGAAGGGATAGACTATGAAGACACTTTTGCACCTGTAGAAAAAATGAATACCACTAGATTAATGATTACATTGGCTACTAAGTATAATTGGAAGTTACATCAGTTGGATGTTAAGTCAACATTTCTGGAGAATTAAAGAATACGTTTATCTTGTTCCACTAGTTGGATTTGTAAAGCAGGGTCAAAGACATCTAGTATGAAGGTTAAATAAATATTTATATAGACTCAAATAGGCACCCCGATCTTGGTATGTGAAAATTAATACTTTATTCTTTCAAAAAGGTTTTATAAAAAGTAAAAGTGATCATAATCTGTATATCAAGCCAGATGAAAATGGTCACATTGCTTTGATTTATTTATATGTGGATGATCTCATCATAACATGAAGTGCTATTGGGTTGATTGAAGAGATCAAAAGAAAGTTTTCATCGGAATTTGAGATGAAGGACCTTGGACAATTACATTATTGTTTAGGCATTGAGGTATGGAGGGACAATGGTAAGACCTTAATCACATAAAGAAAATATACAAAGGAGTTACTCAGGAGGTTTAACATGAATACATGTAAACCGATATATACTCCATTAGAAAAAAATGTTGAGCTCAACAATGATGATGGCACATAAGAGGTGAATGGTACTTTGTATCGAAAATTGGTGGGGAGACTAAATTATCTCACTACAACCAGGCCATATATTACATATTTAGTCAACATTCTTAGTCAATTTATGACTAAGCCTCATGACATTCATTGGAAAACAACAAAAAGAGTTCTTCGATATTTGAAAGAGATTGTTGATTTTGGTATTGAATATACTGATGATTTTAATATTGAGTCAACAGGTTTTTCAGATTCTGATTGGGCAGGAGATCCAAATGACAAAATTCTACCATGGGATATGCATTCAATATTGGATCTGAGATCATGTCCTGGAGCAGTAAGAAACAACCAATTAATTCTTTGTCATCCATTAAAGCTGAGTAAAAATCATTATGCAGTGCTGCCCGTGAGGTGATTTGGATAAGATAGATACTTGAAGATGTTGGAGGAAAACAAAAGGTACCAACAATCATCAAGTGTGATAACGAAAGTTCCATCAAATTGGAAAACAATCTAGTGTATCATGCCAGGTCAAAACATATTGAGAAACAACATCATTTTGTAAGAGAAAATATACAGACAAATGAAATTGACTTATTGTATTGCAACATGAATGATAATGGTGGTGATATCTTCACAAGCCTTTAGGAAAGGCCAAATTTGTAATATGTAGAGATAAGTAATGTTTTCTTAATTAAGGGGGAGTGTTAGTGTGAATTAAGCAACCCACGTCAAACAAGTAGGTGAGAAGACAGTTGATAGAGATAAAGATGTAATAAATAAACTAGATCAAACCAAGGAGAAAATTCTAGAAGAGACAATTTGAGTCCTTGATCTATGCTCATGATAAATGGTCCAACTGCATATAAGTATTGTATAAATACCTATTTCTATAATGCAATAAACAAACTTTGTGTGTGTTTATCTCTGTGTGAGATATCTCTGATCTCTGATTGTAATTTATGCTCTTCCTATCTTCCTGTACAAGAGCGTTGACATCCTCTCCAATTTGTGTATGACAATTCTTCTTGTTTTGGTGAG
Source organism: Picea sitchensis (assembly GCA_010110895.2). Classification (NCBI taxonomy): domain Eukaryota; kingdom Viridiplantae; phylum Streptophyta; class Pinopsida; order Pinales; family Pinaceae; genus Picea; species Picea sitchensis. The sequence goes on along the minus strand of SNQJ01S0066821.1, from coordinate 164,042 downwards.
CATTTCAGATCAAAATCATCCTTTCTAGATGTGGTTACCCATAATATTAAATTCATACTTTCTTACTGTAATAAGAATTCAAGCTAATGTCAATAGAGACCATGTAGGGGAAGTTCATTCCTATGCTTTTAAATGGCTTGGTATTTGGGACCAATTATTCTCTCTTTTGTGTACTATTTAGACGATTATTTTGTGTGTGTGTGTGAGGTAAATAAACAATGTGAAATGTACTGAAACTGTCAAATTGTACAATATATGATTTATGCTTATGTAAAAAAAATAAAACTAGCAACGATAACTTTATAAAAGTGGTTGATATACGCCGATCAACGCCATTTTCCACCTTTCCAAACTAATGGCGCTGATCAACGTATATCAAACACTTTTATAAAGTGGTTGTTGCTAGTTGACGACCGACATGCGTTGGGGACAACCATTAATGTATTAATACATAACTATTGTATTAATTATTTATTACATTTAGTAATATATAATAATAATAATGTATTAATGTAATACATTAATGTATATAAATTAATGGTCTATTTATGTGTTAATGTAATGTATTAATTAATTAATACATTATTAATTATTATATTGCTAAAATATTAATACAATAATAAAGTAATACATTAATGATACATTAATAGTCCTCCCCAAGGCATTAATAATATATTAACATTAATGTATTAATAAATAATTAATGTATTAATTAATTATTACATTAATGTAATATATAATAATAATGTATTAATGTAATACATAAATGTATTGTATTAATGTATATAAATCAATGGTGTATTGATATATTAATGTAATGTATTAATACATTAATACATTATTAATTAATTCATTGGTAAAGTATTAATAGAGTAATAAAATAATATATTAATATTACATTAATGGTCGTCCCCAAGACATTAACAATACATTAATATAATAACGATAAGACATTAACATTAAATAATACATTAATATAATAATAATAATAATAATAATAATAATAATAATAATAATAATAATCATCTATTTTTAAGGTCACGGCCAAGCCACAGCAAATTGGTGTATGAGACCCTAATAAATACATTACTAAAGAATTAATACATTAAAAAAATATTGATACACTAATAAAGTAATACAATAATAAAGTAGTAATACATTGACCTTAATGTATTTAGTAATACAATATTACAATACTATAATGTATAAATTAAAGTACTAATACATTAATGTATAATGTAACATATTAAACTATTAATACATTAATAATGTATTAATACATTAAAGTATACATTGAGTGATTGATTGATACATTAATAATGTAATGCAACATTAATGATACATTAATGTATTAATGTAATGTATATGGGTATGACTATTAATACTGATAAGACTAAGGTCATGATTATTAAATCCAATAAGATCCCTTATGATACCTTGGTATATTACAACAACAACTTGGAGGAAGTGACTTCATACAAATATCTTGGAATTGATATTCACCACAAGCTTAATTGGAATTATAGCATTGAGAAAAGGATTATTGGGGGATGGAAAAATTATTATGGGCTTGAAAACGATTGTAAATCATCGGAACTTTGGAGTTGGGATAAGAAGAAACTCCTCTTTGAGACTTTTGTTACACCTGTTATTCTTTATGGATGTGAAGTCTGGGGTTGTAGTATCTCTTGTGAATCCCGGAGAAATATAGAGCAAATACAAAAGAATTTTATAACCTATAATCTCAAAATTAAAGGAAATACGCCCTATCCCATCCTCCTCGTAGAAACAAGCCTCTCCCCCATTGAGAGCATGGCTATGACTAGATACCTAATGTATAAGTTTCTCCCCATTGAGAGCATGGCTATGACTAGATACCTAATGTATAAGAACACGCTAAACAACATGGAAGACAAGAGGCTACCCAAAATTAAGTTCTAAATCAAGTCGTAACCACCATCACTCAAGCAAGGATGGCATAAAGATTCTCATTCTTGGCTTAAACTATTGGGGAATCATGAAGAAACCATTTTAATAAAGATACTATTAAAAAATGCTCAAATCAAAATTTAAGGAAAAATGTTGTGTTATAAAGAGTTGGAGGAAAAGAGAAAAATCATGCATTATAAAGATGTAATCAAACCCAATCTAGAAGATATCAAAATTATATATTTGTTTTTGCCAAGTGTAAAGAAAAAAAAAGCATTGCTAAGATAAGAACAAATTCTCACCCACTCCATAGTGAAACTCCGGGCATTGGTCAATTCCTAAAACCCCATGGGATGAAAGAGTGTGTCACCTTTTGAGACACCAAGAAGGCCTAAGATGAAACACTTTCTCTTAGATTGTCCAAATTCTATACCCATATTAGATCTCACATTTTCAAAAAATATTGACTACACTACCAACCTTCCTAACAACTTAACTCAACAAAAGCATATGATCTTGGAAAGCTTCTCTTAATGCTTTTTGAGCACAGAAACAAAATTCTAAAGAATCACAAGTAATCACTTACCCTCTTAAGGTCCGATAGACCAATTAGGTCTTAGTGGACGTTAATCATCATCATCATCATCATCATCATCATCATAAATTAAAGTATTAATTTACATTAGTGTATAAAGTAATGTATTAATTGATTGAAACATTAATAATATAATGTATTAATTAATTTATACATTATTACATTATAAATTAATACATTGCTAAAGTATTAATACACTAATAAATTAATACATTAATAATACATTGAATGCATTAATAAATACATTACTAAAGTTTAATACATTAATAACATATTAATACACTAATAAAGTAATACATTATTAACACATTAGTAATGTAGTCATATATTAACCTTAATGTATTTAGTAAAACATTATTAAACTATTAATACATTAACAATACATTATTACATTACTGTAATGTAATATATTAATTAATTAATACATTAATACATTGCTAAAGTATTAATACAATAATAAAGTAATACATTAATAAGTACATTATCAAAGTAATAATACATTAATATTACATTATTAAAGTATTAATACATTAATTTAAAATGACCATGGTTGACTATGGTTAACCATGACAATGGTTTCTTATGGTTGACCATGACCATGGTTAACTTTGGTAGACCTTGGATGAATTTGGGAAGGAAATGTTGACTATGGTTGATCATGATCATGGTTGTCCTTCACCATGGTTGAATGTGGTTGACCATGGCCATGGTTATCTATGGTTGATCACGGTTTATTATGGTCGACCATGCCCATGTATGACCTTTGTTGACCACGTGTTTCTAATTATAGTGTGCCATGTTGATTGTGTTTAACCATAGTTTATTATGGCACTACTGCATTGCAATGTTGATCATGTTTTGTTCGTCACATTACGATATAAGGTTTTGTTCATCATAGTGTGACATAAGCTTTTGTTCATCACATTACATTGTAAGGTTATGGTTATCAAATTACAGCGAATGATTTTTTTTTTTTGTCACATTATGGCATTGGAATAGGTTTGTCATAGTCTGATAGTGGGTTATGTTCGTCACATTGCGACATCGGGAAATGTTCATCTCAATGCAATATTGGTCTACGTTTGTCACATTCCCACATTGGGTTGTGTACATCACATTGCGGAAATGGGTTGTGTTCGTCCCATTGTGACGTTTTGAAATGTGTGTAACATTGCGACATTTGGATATGTGCGTCACATTACAATGCAAAGATATGTTCATCACATTGCGATGAGAGGGCTATGTTCATCACATTGGGACGTCCATTTATGTTTGTCACATTGCAATTACAAGGCTATATTCATCGCATTACGACATCTGTATATGTTCGTCAAAATGCGACATTATTATGTTTGCAATGATAAGGCTATGTTCGTTACATTGCGATGACATGGCTATGTCCATGACATTGCGATGACAGGGTTATGTTTGTCACATTGCAACATCCATTTATGTTCGTCACATTGCAATGACGAGGATAGCTTAATCATCACATTGCAACGACGAGGATAGCTTAATCATCACATTGCAACGCCTATATATGTTTGTCACATTGCAACATTACTAAGTTTGTGATGACAGGGCTATGTTCATCACATTGAGATGAAAGGGAAATGTTCATCACATTACAACGACATGGCTATGTCGTCACATTGCAACGTCTGTTTATGTTCATCACATTGCGACGACAGGGCTATGTTCACCACATTGCGATGCCCATATATTTTCACCACATTACGATGTTACTATGTTTGGAAGATTGTAACGTTACTATGTTCGACACATTCCAACGTTTGGAAATGTTTGTCACGTTGCGAGGTCGGGATATGTGCATCACATTGAAACATGAGGAAATGTTCTTCACATTGTGACGAGACAGAGATCTGTGAGACATTTCGATGTCTATTTATGTTGAACACATTGCGACGTTACTATCAACATTGCAACGACATGGATATTGTTGCCACATTGCAACATCAATTTATATTCGTCACAGTGTGACAATACTATGTTTAGCAGATTGCAATGAGAGGGATATGTTCTTCACATTGTGACGAGAGGACTATGTGTGACACATTGTGACATTACAATGTTTAACACATTGTGATGTTACTATGTTCATCACAATATATATTTCATTAAAATCCATATAAAATCTATATAAAGAAAACTTTCATTAAAATCCATATACTTAAAAGAATAAATTCCATAAAAACACATTCTCAAACCATTAAAATAATTGTTTATAACCATAGCAGTGATATTTTTAGTTATAAAATATATAGTTATAAATATTTTTTATATAAATTGTTTTAAATATATATAAAATTTTAATATATAAAAAACTAAAAATATAATTTATTCCTATTATTCCATTAATAAATATTTTTAAAAATCTGAAATATAATATGAACAATAAAATCCAAAGTGAATGTTTTTTCTCTACATAAAGTATAGGTTTAATTTCTTTGTCTTGATCTTATGTGTGTTTTAAATCATCTCTTAAATTTTATTATGTACATGATATCTTTTGGAAGGAACAACAATGTTCTAAGTACAAAAATGAACTAACAATTTATTTTCCATAGTAAATTTTCTTTTTATATTAGTGAGAGTCTTGTGCAATAGCAGGTGCATGTTTAAACTAAGTCCTCAAATTTTGTTGGTTTATATAATTATTGCACTTGGATTTATTAAGTTAATATGAAAAAAAACACTCAAGAGCACTAGGATTTATTAAGTTAATATGAAACAAATCACTCAATAAACTTTCAAATATAATTTCAACAGTAAACACAAACATAAAAGATAAACTTTCAAATATAATTTCAACAGTAAACACAAACATAAAAGAGTGAAAAACAATTTAAATTTTTTCACTATTCATAATTCTAATGTCAAACAAAAACATATTTAAAATGAAAATAACATTAAAAATCTATGAATTTGGTAAAAATGCCACTAAATTGAGAATAGACCATAGCAAACCTCACGCCTCTAGAACAACGCGTCGGCTTCCAAAATGTGCATGAGTATATCTAAATCTTAAAATCTTACAAGGTGCAAATAAAACCCTAAATATAGACCGGAACCCTAGATCTTAGATAATGTGCCATTATTCCTACAAGCTCAGACTGTAACTTGCATGAGGTAAATGAAGCTTGTGTTACATGACGTTAATGAAAAGAAAGATTAGCCATGAAAAGAGATTGAGAATGACAACATATTTTGTCAAATGGTAGCCATGGCAAAGCAATCAAATGCAAGGAACAACAAGAAGCAGGAAGGGAAATGTGTGTAGCACAATTAAAAACTCTCTCCAACTAATAAGGAAACAATGCTCTAAGATGCTCCACCTGGTAACTCATGCTTTAACTGACAGGAAGGGAAATGTATGAAACACACTTAAAAACCAAAGACTCCTCACGTGGTAAAGAGAGTGTTCTACAATGCTCATGCATGTTTAAGCTTACATTAAAATTGAAATTTAAAATGTTAAAAGTTAATTAACATGTAAATATTAAAAGTTAAGTAATTTTAGTTGTATTTGTATAATATTAAATAATCTGAAATTTATAATTAAAAATTTGAAAATATCTATAAACATAATTAATGTAAAGTATAACTAATTTATTTTTAAGATTTAAATAAACCTTAAATATCAAAACATAGTACTCATGAGTTGATTTATTAATAAAAAATGAAATCTATAAATAAGGTTATATCACCTTTTATTTATTTTTATTTTTTTAATTTGGACGAGCATAAACTAAAATTATGGAAGGTTGGTCACGTAGAACTTTAAAATTACAATTATAATTATAGTTTTGTTTATGTATTAAATCTAAATTTATATTTTTATTTGTTTTCATGTGATTATTATTGTTTATTTTAATTTATATGGTATTGTATTTGTATTTAGGTAAATATTATTTTATTTATATTTAGGTATTTTTAAAATATTTATTTTATGTATTTATATTTATGTAAATATTATTTATTTGTTTTTATGTGATTATTATTTAGTATTGTTTATTTTAATTTATATGATATTTTATTTGTATTTATGTAAATATTATTTTATTTACATTTATATATTTTTATAAATATTTATTTTATGTATATATTTATATTTATGTAATTTATTATTTTAATTATATTTATGTAAATAATTTTTAATACATAGATAATGGATCAATGCTATATCAATATGTAATTATTTCACAAATTATTTAATATTTAAATTTTATGTATTTTAGTTTTATATTAAAAAAGAAAATATCAAGATTGTGTTAGTTATAATATCACTAACATTTATAATATATTCATAAAAACCAAAATTATTTAGATAATGTAATTTCCAAACTATTTGCTATTAAAAATTAAGTAGTAAATTCTTCTTAATTCCATATTAAGGGTTCGTACAAACCATTACCATATCTCCATTTCTACTAAACAGCACAATTTCTGAATTGTTGAAAACTTATTGCAGGAGTGCCTTCAAATCTCTTGCTAACGACCTCGTATTCCCTGTCGATCTTCGAACTGAAAAACACAGTGAATGCAAGAAATTTATTTTCATTAAAAAACAAAAACCCAAATTTATGTGTGAACCAAAAGCAAAATAACAGCAGCACATATATAAGCACAGCTGCTAACTTCTTGTTGGTGAACTCCGAAAGGTTTACAACTGGTAAGATGAAACGAAAAATATGAATTACTGAAGAATATGAAATTATTGATTGTAATTATGTTGCTTTTAAAAATGTTAGAAAGTTAACAAGAGGTCTCATACACCACTTTGGTTTGGTGTGGCTGGGTAGTCACCTTAAAAATAGATTATTGTTATCATTATTATTAAGTAAATGTTAAACCGAAGCTTTTAAAAATGCTAGAAAGTTATGAACATAAGATCTCGTTCATTGATTTGGAAGGACGACTAAGAATATGCTAACATCTTTAATTGATAACCATAAGATTGAAATTTGTGGTTAAAAGATCATTAAATGTACCCATTATCAATAGATGTAAGCCTTTAAACCTAATTAAACTAGAGCAAATAAAATAAACTATGAACTAAACCTGAACAGATAAAAGAACCTCTGCATGAAAAAAATAACCTATGCATTAAACTGGAACATACAAAATAACCTCTGCATTAAATCGAATCATATAAAAGAACCTCAACATGAAACGTAACATATATATATTAAACTCGATCTATATATTAAACTCTATCCATATAAAACCGGAGCAAATATTAAACTTGATCCATTAAAATCGAACCTGGAATTAAATTAAATCTGGAGGAAATCGAACCTAATTATATTGATTGATTTCATTTAATAGATTTAATCGATTAAGTAATGCAATCGAGCCTCTAATATATTTTTCCATATATATTAAATACTGTAGCCTTTGATTTATAAGGATGAAGAAAAATATTCCATGTATATTAAATCCTGTCTATACAAGCATATCCGTGATTAAAAGCTAATTAATTATGGTAATTTCCAATACGTATACGGCTCTCCGGGTAACAAGGTATGTTAATTCTGTGAATTTCCAAAGGTCCAACAAAAATAAAAACTAAAATATTGGAACGCTTTATGTATCTTCACTCATAGCATAACCAAATGCTTATTTCTTTCGGTAGTGGAATTAAAGTTAGTTCCAGGTTTACAGCTTAAAAAGTATTGTTCAAATTTGTTCATAACCTCAATGTTACATCTGGGCAAATCATTCAACATAGATGTAGATAATAACTTGGAAATGCAAAAGTATCTCAAAATCTGTTGGTTATAAGTAGACAAAGAAAGGACTTCCAAAAGGTCTTCATAATTCGAGCTGAAAACAACTCATCATTTAAATTATAACCAATGACCAAATGACAAAAATCAAACCAACAAAATAACTACTTCAAGTTATTCTTCTCTCAATTAAGAATTGGAATAATATTTACAATAGAATTGTTATTGGTTTGGATTTGTTAGAGATTGTTGAGAGATTCTCTCAACCTTTCTCTATGTTTAGAATAAGTTGAATTTAAATTCAACTATATAATTGTGTTGTAATATATTTTCCTATTAATGCTCCTCCTTTCCACCCTCTATAAAGGGTGGGAGGGGGGCATTAATAGAAAAATATATTATATATTTTCCTATTAATGCCCCCGACTCCCACCCTCTATAGTGTTGTAATTGTGTAAAAAAATAAGACAATATAAATTATTATTTGTGTGAATAATCATGTGCTATGTCTACTTACAAATTATTCAATTTAATATCAGAGCATGCTCAGCCCCAAGTCTCTCACTAGAGGGGCTGTGATCATGCAATTTTAGCAGTGTTAATCTTTTGTACATAGAGTATCATAGCCTGTGAGAGAGGTGTTTTTTTGGGTGAGAGATCGTTGGAGCCGTCATTGTCATAAGAGGGAAGAAGTTGCCGTTGGAAAAATCGCTGACTGCATGGAGGAGTCACCACGAATTTGCTGAGCATATTTGTGATAAAATCTACTGCTGCAACATAGGAGGATACAACATACAGAGCAATAGAAACTGGGTCGAGGCTTGTACCAGACAAAAAAGCCACTTCATTCACTCCAAACTAGAGTTGTTATTCTTCAATCTGGTAGCATTTGTAATTCCTAATTAAAATATGGTGAACATGAATTTCAAGTTATGAAGGGGTGTTCATAAATAGATGCCAATTAGAACACGTTTTGAGCTTTTAAGCTCCACGTGCTAGCTTGGAGCATAAGGGCCGATATTGTTGTCTAGATATTCTTTGGCCGACTGTCTTTTATTTTCCATGGGTGGAAGTAAAGGAGCCATGTATTTCAATCAGAGTAGCTTGATTTAAATGAGTGGTTCTTACTTCTTCGATGCTGAGAAAGAAGATTATTAATTTGATTATGTCTACATTCTGTAAAATGTTGGTGGGATTTCTTGTACTTCGGTGTTTCAAGAGCATCAACGACATGCTATTCTTGTGTTTAAAGAAGGTCAGTTGTATGATTGAAGATGGTAGTGTATCCATAGGATAATTCAGTATCAGATTATCCTAAACGAGGTCGAAAAGTATCAATTCTACAAATTCGTCAATGATGGTCAGAAGTTGTTGTTTTAAATGAATTGAAAGGGAAGCTCGAAGTTGTGGAGAAAAAAGAGCTTGTATTGAAGATTTGAGTGGATAGAAGTGTTGATGAAGACCATATCAAGACAAATATCTATGTTGAAATTTGAGTATTGTAATTATGATATAATATTTGTAATGTAAGCATTATGGGAGGGTGTTGGAATAATGCTTACAATAGAAATATTATATCATAATTACAATACTCAAATTTCAACATAGATATTTTTCTTGATATGGTCTTCATCAACACTCCTATCCACTCTGAAATCTTCCGGTGTACGTTCTTTCTTATCCACAACTTCAAGCTTCCCTTTCAACTCATTTAAGACAACAATAAGTTGGATTTGAATCCAATTGTGTTGTAATTGTGCAGAAAGGTAAGGTAATATAAATTATTATTTGTGTGTATAATCCTGTGCTATGTCTACGTACAAATAAGACAACACGAAATGAGAATTGCAAATAACATATGTTCATAGGACAAAAATGACTGTATCCAAGGTTTGCAAATAGAAACCATAAGATCTCCACAGTGTTCACTTATCTCAAACAAACGAAAAATAAAATGAAGGAACACACTAAAAGGAATGTAACAAAAGAAGGAACGAGCTTACCTTTTCGTCTTGGATCCAATGCGTAACTGTTAAGAACCAAATATCAATATAGCATAGAAAAACCTCAGAATAAGTACTCAACGCCTTGAAAAAGAGAGAAATTGAGATAATAAGCCTCTTCGAGGGGGCAACCTCCTTATGCCCACATAAATGTACAATTTCAAGATGATTCCAAATGACAATGTCTCCTTGGTATATATAGGAGACTAGGAGGTATAATTACAACTAATGGAATAAAGCTGACATAAATAAAATAACATTACTAATGTAATATGCCCCAATTAAGGGGTAATGAGCCAATATTA
>SNQJ01S0066821.1:133596-151658 GCA_010110895.2 Picea sitchensis | reverse complement strand
GTTGCAGGAGTTCAGAGTCAAAACCTTGGGTTTTGAAAATTTAAAGGATATGTATGCAGGTGATACAGATTTTGCAGAAGCATACGAGGCAGCCGAGAATCCAGTTCTCAGGGATCGGAGTCCGTGGATGGAATATATGATCCAGGAGGGATTGCTATTCAGAGGAAATCAGTTGTGCATTCCAGATTGCTCCATGAGGGAGAATTTGGTGAAGGAAAAACACAGCGGTGGCTTAGCAGGTCATTTCAGACATGACAAAACGTTCGCCAAGCTGAGCGAATCGTATTTTTGGCTGGGGATGCGCACTGATGTCAAACGGTTTGTTGACAGGTGCAGAATATGTCAACATGCAAAGGGCCGAAATCAGAACACAGGGTTCTATCAAACGTTGCCCATACCTGAGAGGCCATGGGAAGCCATCAGTATGGATTTTGTGTTGGGTTTACCGAGAACGCAGCGAGGAGTTGATTCCATCTTTGTGGTGGTGGACAGGTTTTCGAAGATGGCACATTTTATTCCGTGTCATAAGACCAACGATGCGACCCACATCGCGAATTTTTTTTTCAAAGAGATTGTCCGATTGCATGGATTGCCGAGAAGCATAGTCTCGGATCGGGACACAAAGTTCATAGGTCATTTTTGGAGGACGCTATGGAGGAAGTTGGGGACTAACTTAGCATTCAGTTCTGCATACCATCCGCAGACAGATGGACAGACGGAAGTGGTTAATAGAAGCCTGGGAGATCTATTGAGGAGTCTGGTGACAGAGCATCACAACAGCTGGGATCAGATCCTACCACAGGCAGAATTTGCGTACAACGATTAAGTGAATTGGAGTACAGGTAAGAGCCCATTTCAGATTTTGTATGTGACACAAACAAGGGGAGTTTCTGAACTCAGGGGGTCAGAACAAGCTGAAACTAGCAGCGCGAGTGCAGAACGATTCGCTGAGGCGATGAAAGAACTTCACGCAGAGGTGAAGCAACGATTGCAGAAGGCAAATCAGGAGTATAAGCGCAGAGCCGATCAGAGGAAGAGACAACTTCAGTTTGAAGTTGGGGACATGGTTCTGGCACAGTTAAGGAAAGAAAGGTTCCCAAGGGAAACATATAACAAGCTCAATATGAAGAAAATCGGGCCATGCAGAGTCCTGAGGAAATTTGGGGAGAATGCATATGAGCTTGAGTTGCCAGAGGGCATCGAGATATCTCCGATTTTCAATGTTTCGGATTTATACCCATACAGGACCAAGGGTGCAGAAACTGGAATTGATGAACCAGTGATCCAGTGGTAGAAACAATTACCAGTTGCACAAGAACAGCAGATGGAGTGGATACTGGAGAAGCGAGCAGGGAAGAAGACCAGGCGGAAGCAATATTTTGAATACCTGGTGAAATGGAAGAACCACCCAGTGGAGGATGCCAGGTGGGAAACAGAGGCAGTCATACAGAAGCATGGTCACACCGTGCAGGAGCTCATGGACATGAGCCCATTAAATCTTTTGAGCCGAGGAGTATGATGCAAGAGCATCCACACCTCAGCAAGCGAGCCAACGCGTGGAGCAAAGAAAAGACAGTTGGGGAGCGCCGTCATTTCAAACTTTGAAATATTTTGATATTTGGTGCGCCAAACATTAATGCATTGATGTGATGAAGCGCACTTGTATATTGTAATGGACCTTGAGCAGATAAGCTCTCGTCCTTAGGTAGCTGAGGCATTTATTTATATTTAATGCAAGTGGATAAATTAATTAAGTCTAGATTAGACAGTTTTGCTTTCGAGAGGGAAAGCGGAATATAGGAACCCTCCTTTGTATTATTGTATTTTCATTCAGAGATAATTCGAATTATTGAGAATTATCAAGCATTCAGGAGCAAGGAGAGAAAAGCAGAGAACTGGTGAAGAATNCCTTAGGTAGCTGAGGCATTTATTTATATTTAATGCAAGTGGATAAATTAATTAAGTCTAGATTAGACAGTTTTGCTTTCAAGAGGGAAAGCGGAATATAGGAACCCTCCTTTGTATTATTGTATTTTCATTCAGAGATAATTCAAATTATTGAGAATTATCAAGCATTCAGGAGCAAGGAGAGAAAAGCAGAGAACTGGTGAAGAATCCCCATGTACAGATATTGAATTAATAGGAAAGCTTTGATTCAATTCCATGGCTGTGATTATTCTCTGTGTATTGTTGATATTATGCTGTTGCATGCTTGCGTCTGTTTATGCTTTCATTGTGTATGCTGCATATGTAATTTCATGGCAGATTAGAAACCTGGGAGAGAGACGAGATTGAGTCTCCATTGTTTCTTTGACTGAGCCGGGAGATTCCTGCATAGAGTGCAGTTGAATTCCTCTGCATAGAGTGCGTTGAGGAGGCCAGGCAGTTGAACGCGTGTTCTCATTTACCCAGAGTTGTGTTGGGTTATTCGAACAGTGYAGGTGAAGTGCAGGTTTGATTGAAGACTCAGAGGCAAGCCTGGGAAGAGGGGAACATAAAAGATTTGAGTCAATTCCATGGATATGTTTATTCTCTGTGTGCTGTTGGCATTATGCCTTTGCATATTTGCTTCTTGTTACGTATTTCTTTCATATGCTGCGTATGTGATTTTATGGAAGAATTGAAATCAGAGTGATTATGAGTGGAAAGTTGGTGAAAGCTCAGGAGGGAGAGTTCCTTACAAGTATTGTGGAACAGACCCAGGAGAATCCCCGAACGGGAGAAGCTTCGGAGCAGGAGGACTCTTCAGGAGGAAGAGAATCGATGACTTGAACTCCGGGGAGAGAGTTAACCTTCAAGCGCAAGTAGAACCCATTTGCCATCGCATATCGGCATATCGGGGTTGGCGAGTGCAAGGGTTACATGCACGTCGATATCGCGAGTAGCGATTCCCAGATTTCGTGGGATCCGTCGATTTTCCGGAGGGACAGGTGGCACGTGATCTCGGAACATCAGGTCTCTGGAGTTGAAGAGTCAAGCGAATGGTCTCGTAAGTCGTGAATTCGTGAGGAGACAGGGTAGTGATACTCGGGCATTGGTGACTCGGACCTCGGAAGTCGAAGTGAAGTTAATCTGAACTCGCGAGAAGCGAAACCGCGAGATCGCGATATCGTGAGTCTCGGCATCTCAGTACATCGGGTATCGGGAGTTGAAATCCCAAGTGGTTGGTAGCGCGAGAGGCGAAGTTTTGATCCCCTGAGCAGAGGAAAAGAGGATAGAGAGGAGTGAACTGTGGGTGCAGAGAATCCGATAGGAAGAGAGAAGGACCGTTGAGTTCTCCGGGCCGTGGAAAGAGAAGATCCTGGTGAGAGCGGCTGTTCACCGAGGAGCGGTTGCGGCAGAGTGGTATCAGAGCCTGAAATCTTGTCTGTACATTTCAGGCGAGAGAAGGGAAGGTTAAAGGGAAAGTACTCTGATACTCACGACTTGCATTAGAGTGGTATCAAAGTGGGAAGTGGAGTTCTCTTTGTTCAGATAGCCGAGAGAAGCAGATACACCATGCCGCCTAGAAGAGAGAGGCAGTCACCTGATCGTGAAGATAGGGACACACGAAGAAGGGGTAGGCCAGTGGGTAACCCAGATATAGAAAGACAGATGCGAGATCTCCGAGCAAGGATCGAGGAGATGGAAACCGCGCAGAGACGTGGAGTCGACGCAGGAGAGTTCAGCGATTCCGAGGTGGAAGAGGAAGTTGGACACGATGCTGAAGAGGTCTCAGCAAAAGACACATCAACAGAGAGGTTGATCAGAGCCATTTCCAGGATGAGCTCAAAGACCAAGATGGACATTCCCGTCTATGAGGGAAGTCTAAATGCTGAAGAGTTGCTAGACTGGATTCGAGCACTCGATACCTACTTCGATTACGAAGACATTGAAGAGGACAAGAAGATAAGACATGCTGTCACGAAGCTGAAAGGACATGCAGCCTTATGGTGGGACGAATTACAGGCGGATAGGCGCTGCAAAGGAAAACAGAAGATCAAGAGCTGGGATCAGATGATCGCCAAGATGAAGGCGAAGTTCATTTCGAAAGACTACCAGATCACACTGTTCAGGCGCATGCAGAACCTGAGACAGAAGCTGATGACGGTGAAAGAGTACACCGAGGAATTTTACAGGCTCAACATTCGAGCTGGTCATCAGGAGAGTGATGACGAAAAGGTGGCGAGGTATATGAATGGTCTGAGATATGACATTCAGGATGAATTGAGCATGCTGACCATCCGCACAGTTGAGGATGCGTACCAGATGGCTCTGAAAGCCGAAGAAAAGCTGAGCCGCAAGCAAGGACAGCGAGGGCGAGGCGGGAGTCAGCCCAGAGGCAGGGCGGTTTCCCAAGAAAGAACTCAGAAGCCCAAGGAAGAATGGCAGAAGCCTCAGGGTAGAGTTGAGAGAGGTGGTACCTCATAGCAGAGGCCGCCACAAATTGAACAAAGGCAACAATATGCTGAGCCGAGGAGGCAGCATACCGAGCAGGGTGGCGGACATGCTGACGCCAATGTAATTCCTTGTACCCGAGGTAGGGGAAGAGGCCGTGGTGGAATTATCACATGTTTTACATGTGGAAAAGACGGACACAAAGCCGTGGATTTTCCAGATAGGAAAATGGACAGAGGAAAGGCTCACATCACAGAGGCGCAGAGACGTGACGCTGAGAGCGAAGATGCAGACAACGGAAGATCGCTTGGGATGCATAAGATTCTTTTGACACCTGAGAAAGAGGTGGAAAGCTTAGTGCAACGGAGCAGACTGTTCAGGACGGCTTGTACAACCAAGGACATAAAGTGCAAGGTCATAGTTGACAGTGGGAGCACTGACAATCTAGTTTCGACCGAGATGGTGGAAAAACTGGAGCTGGAAACAACTAAGCACCCGAGTCCATATAAAGTCTCGTGGTTACAGAAAGGACACCGAGTAAGTGTCAATAAGCAATGCTTAGTTAAATTTAAAATTGGGAATTATCATGATGAGATTCTGTGTGATGTCATTCCCATGGACGTATGTCACATACTGCTGGGTAGATCGTGGAAGTATGATAGAAATGTTGTTCATGATGGAAGGATGAACACCTACACCTTGGAGAAGGATGGGAGAACCCATAGACTGCTTTTGATAAAAGATAAAGAAGTGAAGCCGGAAGTGAGCAGTGCAATACTTCTCATGAGTGGGAAATAACTTCTCACAGAGTTAGAGAAGAATGAAGATCCACAATTCTTTGTTGTCAGGAAACCAAGGATTGTCCTGACAAGCACAAGAGTGGACGACTTGCCAGAAGAGGTTCAGGAACTGCTGGGAGAGTTCGTTGACATCATTCCGGACACACTACCTCGTTCGTTGCCACCGATGTGGAGTGTGAGTCACCACATTGACCTCATACCCGGAGCAAGTTTTCCAAACAAGGCAGCGTACAGGCTGACACCTCAGGAGAATGAGGAGGTCAAGAGGCAGGTACAGGATTTGCAGAACAAGGGACTGGTCCGAGAGAGTCTGAGTCCATGTGCCGTTCCAATGGTACTGAGTCCAAAGAAGGATGGAGGCTGGAGGATGTGTACAGACTCCAAAGCGATAAATAAAATCACCATTAGGTATAGATTTCCACTGATGAGAATGGATGACTTGTTGGATTGCCTAAGTGGGGCAAATTATTTTTCGAAGATAGACCTCAAGAGCGGATATCATCAGATCCGGATGAGAGAGGGAGATGAATGGAAGACAACATTCAAGACAAACGAGGGTTTGTACGAATGGCTGGTCATGCCGTTTGGGTTGACAAACGCACCAAGCACTTTTATGAGGCTGATGAATGAAGTCCTGCGGGAATTCATTGGCAAATTTGTGGTCGTATACCTGGACGACATACTGATATTTAGCAAGACAAAGGCTGAACACTTGAGGCATTTAGCCATAGTGATGAAAAGGCTACAGCAAGAGAAACTGCTGATCAATTTGAAGAAGTGTTCGTTCATGCAGACATAACTCATTTATTTGGGTTTTGTAATCTTGGCGAATGAATTAAAGATGGATCCTGAGAACGTGGAAGTAATCAGGAATTGGCCATCACCGAGAAGTGTTTTTGAGGTAAGGAGCTTTCATGGACTGGCTAGTTTCTACAGGAAATTCATTCGAAATTTCAGTGGGATTAGCGCAGCAATGATGGACACAGTGAAGAAACGACATAAAGTTTTTCATTGGACAGCCGAGGCTGAGAAGAGCTTCAATCTGTTGAAGCGAAAGATTACAGAGCAGCCAATTCTGGTGCTGCCAGATTTTCAAAATACCTTCCAAGTGAAGTGTGATGCTAGTGGATATGCTGTTGGAGGGGTCCTGAGTCAAGATGACATGCCTGTTGCATATTACAGCGAGAAGCTGGATGATGCAAAGCTGAAGTACTCCACGTATGACAAAGATTTCTATGCCATCATACAGGCATTGAAAAAGTGGAGGCATTACTTGATACCCAAGGAATTCGTTTTGTACAACGATAATCACGCATTGCAGTTCGCGAGTCAATAGGAGAAGTTGAACCAGAAGCATGCGAAGTGGGTAGAGTATATGCAGAATTTCACATTTGTGATAAAGCAAATTTCAGGAACTGCTAACAAAGTAGCTGATGCCTTGAGCAGGAAATGCTTGCTGTTGCAGGAGTTCAGAGTCAAAACCTTGGGTTTTGAAAATTTAAAGGATATGTATGCAGGTGATACAGATTTTACAGAAGCATACGAGGAAGCCGAGAATCCAGTTCTCAGGGATCAGAGTCCGTGGCTGGAATATATGATCCAGGAGGGATTGCTATTCAGAGGAAATCAGCTGTGCATTCCAGATTGCTCCATGAGGGAGAATTTGGTGAAGGAAAAACACAGCGGTGGCTTAGCAGGTCATTTCGGACATGACAAAACGTTCACCAAGCTGAGCGAATCGTATTTTTGGCCGGGGATGCGCACTGATGTCAAACGGTTTGTTGACAGGTGCAGAATATGTCAACATGCAAAGGGCCGAAAGCAGAACACAGGGTTCTATCATCCGTTTCCCATACCTGAGAGGCCATGGGAAGCCATCAGTATGGATTTTGTGTTGGGTTTGACGAGAACGCAGCGAGGAGTTGATTCCATCTTTGTGGTGGTGGACAGGTTTTCGAAGATGGCACATTTTATTCCATGTCATAAGACCAGCGATGCGACCCACATCGCGAATTTGTTTTTCAAAGAGATTCTCCGATTGCATGTATTGCCGAGAAGCATAGTCTCGGATCGGGACACAAAGTTCATAGGTCATTTTTGGAGGACGCTATGGAGGAAGTTGGGGAATAACTTAGCATTCAGTTCTGCATACCATCCGCAGACAGATGGACAGACGAAAGTGGTTAATAGAATCCTGGGAGATCTATTGAGGAGTCTGGTGACGGAGCATCACAACAGCTGGGATCAGATCCTACCACAGGCAGAATTTACGTACAACGATTCAGTGAATCAGAGTACAGGTAAGAGCCCATTTCAGATTTTGTATGGGACACAACCAAGGGGAGTTTCTAAACTCAGGGGGTCAGAACAAGCTGAAACTAGCAGCGCGAGTGCGGAACGATTCGCTGAGGCGATGCAAGAACTTCACGTAGAGGTGAAGCAGCGACTGCAGAAGGAAAATCAGGAGTATAAGCGCAGAGCCGATCAGAGGAAGAGACAACTTCAGTTTGAAGTTGGGGACATGGTTCTGGCACACTTAAGGAAAGAAAGGTTCCCAAGGGGAACATATAACAAACTCAAGATGAAGAAAATCGGGCCATGCAGAGTCCTGAGGAAATTTGGGGAGAATGCATATGAGCTTGAGTTTCCAGAGGGCATCGAGATATCTCCGATTTTCAATGTTTCGGATTTATACCCATACAGGACCAAGGGTGCAGAAACTGGAACTGATGAACCAGTGATCCAGTGGCAGAAACAATTACCAGTTGCACAAGAACAGCAGATGGAGTGCATACTGGAGAAGCGAGCAGGGAAGAAGGCCAGGCGGAAGCAATATTTTGAATACCTGGTGAAATGGAAGAACCACCCAGTGGAGGATGCCATCCGGGAAACAGAGGTAGTCATACAGAAGCATGGTCACACCGTGCATGAGCTCATGGAAAGGAGCCCATGAAATCTTTTGAGCCAAGGAGTATGATGCAGGAGCATCCACACCTCAGCAAGCGAGCCAACGCGTGGAGCAAAGAAAAGACAGCTGGGGAGCGTTGGCATTTCAAACTTTGAAATATTTTGATATTTGGTGTGCCAAACATTAATGCATTGATGTGATGAAGCACACTTGTATATTGTAACGGACCTTGAGAAGATAAGCTCTCGTCCTTAGGTAGCTGAGGCATTTATTTAGATTTAATGCAAGTGGATAAATTAATTAAGTCTAGATTAGACAGTTTTGCTTTCGAGAGGGAAAACGGAACATAGGCACCCTCCTTTGTATTATTGTATTTTCATTCAGAGATAATTCAGATTATTGAGAATTATCAAGCATTCAGGAGCAAGGAGAGCAAAGCAGAGAACTGGTGAAGAATCCCCATGTACAGATATTGAATTAATAGGAAAGCTTTGATTCAATTCCATGGCTGTGATTATTCTCTGTGTATTTTTGATATTATGATGTTGCATGCTTGCGTCTGTTTATGCTTTCATTGTGTATGCTGCATATGTAATTTCATGGCAGATTAGAAACCTGGGAGAGAGACGAGATTGAGTCTCCATTGTTTCTTTGACTGAGCCGGGAGATTCCTGCATAGAGTGCAGTTGAATTCCTCCGCATAGAGTGCGTTGAGGAGGCCAGGCAGTTGAACGCGTGTTCTCATTTACCGAGAGTTGTGTTGGGTTATTAGAATAGTGCAGGTGAAGTGCAGGTTTGATTGAAGACTCAGAGGCAAGTCTGGGAAGAGGGGAACAAAAAAGCTTTGAGTCAATTCCATGGATATGTTTATTCTCCGTGTGCTGTTGGCATTATGCCTTTGCATATTTGCTTCTTGTTACGTATTTCTTTCATATGCTGCGTATGTGATTTTATGGAAGAATTGAAATCAGAGTGATTCTGAGTGGAAAGTTGGTGAAAGCTCAGGAGGGAGAGTTCCTTACAAGTATTGTGGAACAGACCCAGGAGAAGCCCGAACGGGAGAAGCTTCGGAGCAGGAGGACTCTTCAGGAGGAAGAGAATCGACAACTTGAACTCCGGGGAGAGAGTTAACCTTCAAGCGCAAGTAGAACCCATTTTCCATCGCATATCGGCATATCGGGGTTGGCGAGTGCAAGGGTTACATGCACGTTGATATCGCGAGTAGCGATTCCCAGATTCTGTGGGAGCCGTCGATTTTCCGGAGGGACAGGTGGCACGTGATCTCGGAACATCTGGTCTCGGGAGTTGAAGAGTCAAGCGACTGGTCTCATAAGTCGTGAATTCGTGAGGAGATGGGGTAGCGATACTCGGGCATCGGCGACTCGGACCTCGGAAGTCGAAGTGAAGTTAATCTGAATTCGCGAGAAGCGAAACCGCGAGATCGCGAGATCGTGAGTCTCAGCATCTTGGTACATCGGGTATCAGGAGTTGAAATCCCAAGTGGTTGGTAGCGCGAGAGGTGAAGTTCCGATCCCCCGAGCAGAGGAAAAGAGGATAGAGAGGAGTGAACTGTGGGTGCAGAGAATCCGATAGGAAGAGAGAAGGACCATTGAGTTCTTCGGGCCGTGGAAAGAGAAGATCCTGGTGAGAGCGGCTGTTCGCCGAGGAGCGGTTGCGGCACTAACCTTGCCTTGTGCTTCTGCACATTTCCTTCTACATCTTGCTTGGTTTTATAAATCCACTTGACACTTATAACATCCTTGTCTTTAGGTACATCTACCAATTTCCATGTATGATTGTTCTCTATACATATGATTTCTTCATCCATGTATTGTTCCCATACATCATATTTCACTGTGTCTTCAAAGGTTAATGGATCATCTATTTGTGAAAACAGAGCAAAAACTGAAAATGAATTTGTTGCGTCTTCATTATAGATGTCGCACATAATTCTTGTCTTCCTTGGTAACATACTTGCTAAAGTTGGATCTGAAGATGTAGAACTATTTAGACTCCTTACTGATGTTTGTTGCGCTCTAGGTGTAGACTGCACACCTGTTGTTGTTGTTGGAGTGTTCTATGCAGTGATTTGCGTTGTAGTGCCAAGTGTAGAAGGGACTGCAGAATGACCTGTGTATGGTGTTTGAATCACTTCATCTTCTATGCCATCATGCTCCATTGCATCAATAATTTTGACTGTCTTTTCTATGCTTCCATCCCATGCTTCATTCTCCATGAACCAAACATCGCGACTGATTATGACTTTTCTTGCGACAGGTTCATACAACTTGTATCCTTTTGTTTCTTCAGAATACCCAAAAAATATACATTTCTGTCCTTTGTTGTCCAACTTCCTTCTCAACTCATCTGGAACATGTGCGTATGTGATGCAACCAAATTTTTTTAAGTGTGCAATATTGTTCTATAATCTTATCCAGGCTTCTTGAAGAACTATGTTCTTCACACTCTTTGTCGTACATCTGTTCAAGATGTATACTATAGTTGCTACTGCCTCAACCCAATACTCATTTGAAAAATGTTTGGCTATCAACATACTGCGCGCCATTTCCATGATGGTTCTGTTCTTTCTCTCTGCGACACCATTCTGCTGTGGTGTATATCACGCGGTAAATTCCTTGTAGATGCCATGAACTTTACAAAAGTTTTGAAATTCTCTTGAAATGTATTCTCCTCCTCTGCCTGTTCTTAGACACTTGATGTAATAACCACTCTGCTTCTCCACAAGTGATTTAAAATGTTGAAAACAACCAAATGCATTAGATTTATGCTTTAGAAAATAAATCCATGTCTTTCTTGAGAAATCATTAATGAATGTTCGAAAATATGTACTACCTCCTATATATGGAGTTTGTATTGGTCCACAAATGTCTAAATGTACTATATCCAGTGGAGCTTTTTCTTTGTAAGACTTGCCAACTGGAAATGATTCTCTGTGCTGCTTGCCAAATATGCAACCTTCATATATCCATTCTGGTTTTTCAATCAATGGAAAACCTTTTACCATATCCTTTGTGTGTAGCAGATTTAGAACTCCAAAGTTCAAATGTACAAATATGAAATTCCATAACCAAGAATCATCCTATATTTTAGATTGGAATGCTTCCTTCATTTTTGTGCCATTTTCTCCTTTCTTGGTACTGCGCACACTATTTTGTTCATTAGTACTGCACACACTTTCTACTGTAAATGCAGTGTCTGACTGCACATCTTTTGATTTACCAATAAATTGCGTTGTATTTTTCTTCTTGGCTGGCTTCAAGGTCAATGGGAACATCCTGTTAATTGTCATCTGGATTTTTGCAATAAGTAGATTGCTTGGGAATTTATCCATGATCACACAATGATTATCTTCCATGTAGATTTTGTATCCTTTTTTTAACAGTTGTCTTGTGCTCATCAGATTATGCTTCAGACCAGAAACATAATATACATCAGACATAACTTTATGTTCTCCTTGCTTAGTTAAAATTTTTATACCACCTATTCCCAAGACAGTGACTTGGATATCTGTTCCAAGTGTAACCTTGGTTTGGACCAACTCATCCAAACTAGAAAAAAATTCTATGTTTCCTGTCATGTGGTTACTACAACCTGAATATAAATACCGTATATCACATGGACTTGCTTGAGCAATATTGCATTCAACTGGTGATACTATAGGAATTTCTACAATGCGCGCCATAAACATAGAATAAGTTTGGTTATTTGCATTGTTTGAATGATCTTGACCTTCCTTGTTCTGATTATACCGTCTCTTTTTGCACTCATATGCATAATGTCCATACTTTTTACAGTAATGACATTGAATATTTGACTTGTCAGTTCTCTGATCACTTGACTGACTAGTACTTGGGTTTTGACCTCTTCCACCAGTATTTCCAGGACTTCTACTGCATCCACCTCTGACATAATTTCTTCCGATGTTTCTAGAGTTAGATCTCCCCCCTTCGCCTTCTACAGCTTATAGACGACCGCGCAAAAAATGCATTCTCTAATGACATAATTGACCTATTCAATTTGTGATCATGATTAATGAGGGAAGCTTGTAGTTCATCTAAACTAAACTGACTCAAGTCTTCACTCTCTTCTAGAGTCACAACAAGAGTATCAAATTTAGGAGACTTATAAGTACATTCTCAACAACTTTTCTGTTTTCTATGGTTTCACCATGAGACTTAATCTGATTTATCAAGACAATGACATGGGTATAAAAGGAATTTATTGTATTTGTATCTTTCAATGACAAAGTTTCAAAATATCTTCTAAGAATTTGTAGTCTTGAAGTCATTACTTTGTCCATACCTTGATAAGAGGTTTGTAATATGTCCCATGCTTCCTTGCCTTGATTTGCTGATGCAACTCTTGGAGGTATGCTCTCATGCATGGCTTGATGTATGTAAAACAATGCCTTTCCATCCTTCTTTCTTTGATATTTTAAGACATCTTTCTCAACTTGTGTGAGGGCATTGTATGCTGCCTGATCTACTAGTTCTACATAACCATTCTCAACTATCTCCCATACGTCTTGACCTTGAAACAACGCCTTCATGGTCAATGAAGATATCTCATAATTCTTTCCTGTAAAGGTGGGAGGTTGCAAATTTGAGGTAGAAGCCATATTTCACTTTTCAACAAAGTTTCTATTATTGAACTTGTTCTGATAGAATATTCTCTGATACCAGATTTTGGATCCAGTGGGAAACAATTAAAAATTGGATCCTCAACGCACAAGGAAACTGTGCACATCGCAATGACAAAATACTGCGTGCCACAAGCTTCATCACTGAATCACTCAGGACTTGTCATGCAGTTCACAAACTACACGAAATGTTGCACAATGTAATATAAAATGATTTCAATAAAAATTTATAAATGCGAAATAACAAAATTCTATGCTTAGCATATAAACTGAGAAATACTCATGAAAATTGACAACACAAAATATTTGATATTAATGAACTTCAACGCACTGTGTGCGGTTACATAATACAATAACAAGATGACCTTTAGCTCTAATGACTTCTTCTATCAATTTCACAGACACATAGCTTATGCTCATACTTCTTGAACTACTCAGGTGTTGTTTCTCTCGGCTATTCTCTCTACCTCTCTGCTTCACCTCAGCATCATCCCTGTTTACTAACTAAAGACTCAGACTTATATGGACTACGAATGAGACTTCTTACAAAAGGTAAGACTGACTCAACATAAATACTAACATTAATTCAACTGACTCTTCAACTACTTAACTGCATTAATTCGGCTCCATTTATAGCTCTCCTTCTTTGCCGACTGAATTTTGAGTAAATGTGCGACTTTTCACTTGTAGACTGTCAGACTGACTGACTGACAATTCGACTACTGACAGAATGACTGTCAGACAAATCGACAGAGACGTAAATATCTCATTGACTTGTAATTACTATTTCCAACATTTAGAAGTGAAAGGGTCGACAAGCATGTTTCCAAAAAAATAACCAACTTGGCTCTTCACCAAACCACCTGCGAAGTCATGCACAACAAGGTAAATTCAAGCTTTAATGCCTTCAACCTAAGCTCAATAGGGTATAAATGGATTCCTTAATCAATTATAGTCTCCCCACTTCCAATGATCAAACAAACTCAAAGCAAGAGAATACATAGAGAAGCTATTCTAACTGAAATCCAACCAAATATCAAATGTAGTGGTTGGATCAAGGGCAATATTTCCATCATATACTCCCCAACCGATATCCAAATCATGATTAAGTGGGCCTGCTAGAAATGAATGTGGAGAGATAATGGCGGATTGGGTAACATTCACAAATTTCAATGCTTAGAAACATCAATCAAATAATGTCAAGAGCCATCATGGTTAATGCAAGGGTCTCCCACGATACCCCTCACACGGTCCTTGGGAAGTTTCGACAATGGACAGATGAATAGCACAAGGAAGGAAGAAATCGGTTGGGAAAATAAATACATTTGGGTGTGGGAAAGAGCACCTTGGGCACACGATGGTGATGTGCGATGCCAAGGGGGAACACACCTTTCTTGTCTTAGAACGATTGACAGAGACTTGGGTTACATTTGGGAAAGGGTGAGGCAACTTGGGAGCTTGCCCAAGGAGTGGACTCGTCTACCCTCGATAACATGGGTGTGTCAGAGATATTAGGCGACCCCATCGAAACACTCATGAGAAGTCATGAAAATTGACACAAAGGGTACACAAGGCAAAGGGTGCATGCCCAAGGATGGGCTGTGACGGTCCAAGAGACGAATGGTTGATGTGCACGCAAGCTTTGGATGGGTGCACATGGTCCACATAAGGGTGAGAAAATTTTGTTGAGTGTGGGTTCATGAAGGGGTGTGACACCCCCAAGAGACACATCGTTTCACACAAGTGACCCTTGGAGCTCCTATAAGATCAAGGGTGCACAACCAAGAGGAGGCATACAACATTTTTGGCAAGAGATTTGGAGAACAAGCCTGATGCAAGTTTGCAATAATGAACTGAGATAGAGTTGCCAAGATGGAAGACAAGTAGCGAAGAGTTGGACGTTTTGGAGGTTTTGGGGAAGTCTGAAAACATAGGTCTATGGAGGCATGTGTGAGGCAGAAATGAAATCTGTTTTAGCTTGGTGAAAGTCTGTGGAAACGAAATGATAACAAGTTTGCGATTGTGGGCACATCTGATGATCCAAATGGATCTAGGAAGGCCAAAATTTCAAATTTCTCAGAATCGGAGGAAACCAATGCCATTGCGTAGGGATCACCATGCCGATTCCGACCATATATTTTTTTCTAAACATGGACACCGTATGCGAAAGTTATCGCGTTATGAACTTTTTCCCAAACAGGAAAAAAAGTCAAAGCCAATAGGTCAAGGTCAACTGGTGACGTCAACAATACGACTTATGAGGTTAGTAGTGACATGGAATATGGCGTCAGCATGACGTCAACAGTGATGTGGCCGTACATATGTTGACGTAGCAAGGAGACACGTGGCAGTACAAATGTTGACGTGAAAGGGTGACACATGGCAGTATGGATGCAGACGTGTCACTATATGGATGCCGACATGGAGCTGTACGGATGCTGACATGGAACTGTATGGATGATGACGTGGTAACACCAGGAGCTGACACACGACATACCTTTTTTTCATTTTCGGGTGCTGATGTGGCAATGACATGGACTATATGGACTGAGGCGATGACATGGACTGTATGGACTGACACGTGGAAGTCCATACGATGACTGGGTAGGATGACATGGATCGGGCCAATGGCGAGGTGACACGTGTCCCAATGAGGAGGTGCCACATGGCACCTTCTAGAAGATCAACTAAGTCTAGCGGTTACCACCAAATCTGGCGGTTACCACCAAATTTTGTGGAGATCCTCTAAATCTGGCAAAATCTCACAAAATTTGGCTAACTTTCGCTAAATCTGGCTAACTATCGCTAAATTGGCAGAGTCTGGATTATTTATCCATGCATGAAAATAGAGAAAAAAGAGTTTTTTTGGCATGCAAATCGAGATTGTATGGATTGTACAGATCTTACAGGGCACAATGTTGGGATTTGTGCCGAGGGGAGGTCCCGAGGGATTGTTTAGAAGAAGGTTGACTTTATACTCAAAAGTTGCAGAATTTYGAGGGGAGTTCGAATATGGATTTTGTTTTTGCATCCAAGTAGCCAAACAAAAAAGTGCTTCCATATCCCAAGGTGTCGAGCCAAGCATAACTGACTTCATACTCAAAAGTCTCAGAATTTTCTGTTCCAACCAATGGTGATGTCTGTTTATGTCCAGAAGTTGAAGATCTGAAAGGTGGTTTCAGGAGCTGTTATGTGAGCTTTTCTTTTGTATTCTTAAAGCATTGAAGATTAAAAAGAAGCCTTCCCCACTGAGACAAAGGCCCAGAGACATAGGAAATCTTGTGTCGAACTTCGTTATCAAACTTGGTGTTATGGTTCATTGTTTTTACTTCTTATATGGCTGCAACTTCTTTCATTAAGCTTCTTCTATTAATTCCTAAATGGTAAATCAACTCATGCATAAACTTAACCATAGTCTTTAAAATATCAATTTTAGATCATCTGAGGTACACCGCAGTGAGTTGTGACAAAGAGTCTAGGTGGGATGAATATGTTCTTGAGTATCTTGGTGAGGTGAGGTGAGTCATTTGACTTTTCCTTGTTGTAAACCGTGGTGGTAGTGCTCATTTATAATTGTTTCGCAATAACAAAGACTTAGCTGGATGTTAGGTACGGTTTGTCCCACCCAAACTATTTATGTGTTTATATTCATTTTTGTTCTGCATTTGTTTTCATGTTCATGGATGCATTCTTAAATAAGACTAAGTGTTAAACTATGTTAACAATTGTCTAAGTAAGAAAGAGTTACACTAGAGTAGGAGTGTGACTCTCCAGTATCCTAGAACAAAGTATGGGTATCCTCTAGGTCCAAAAAAGGGCACAATGAGTTTGTTGAGTGTGGGTTTGTGAAGGGGTGCGACACCCCCAAGAGATGCATCGTTTCACACAAGTGACCCTTGGAGCTCCTATAAGAGCAAGGACGCACAACCAAGAGGAGACATACAACATGTTTGGCAAGAGATTTGGAAAGCAAGTCTAATGCAAGTTTGCAATAATGAACTGATCTGGATTTTATGAGCAGAACAGAATGACTACAAATGATCAACAAGTTCTTAACACAAAATAAAAAAGATACAATAAAAATGGCTTTCTATTCAATAAGGAAATAAGTTGAAACTATAAAATGCAGTGGAAACAAGCTTGCTGGAATGGTGGTAGCTTATCTCAGAGAAGATATGTGATGGTTGCGCTCATTCAAAAGAAGATGATTACAATGAGGCTCTAAAGGAATTTTTACAATAAAAAGGAATGTGATCCAAGTGGATATCGGTGGCCACCCACCTTCTCCAACTGGCCCAAAACATGTTTCTGGCAATTTTGGTAATTTACTATTTTTAGCAGGTTTTAACTTCCGGGGCCATTTTGAGGGTCCAAATGAAGGTTTTTCGAGATCGAGGTTCTCAATGATATCCGAAGGCATGATTGAGCCCCCAAAATGAATCTCCTCAACGATACCTTTCCAACGAGCTATCACACGCCTAAAACGAAGATCATATGCAAAATTTACGACCCCGGGAAGTTGATGTACTCACTTACCCAAACGGGGCCCACATGACTTTTGGCGCTTCATCTCCTAGGGTTAGGTTTTTGGATGTCTAGGAATTTTGGCATTCCCGTATATTGTAAAAAAGGCCTTCTGAGCCTCATTGTAATCATCTTCTTGCGAATGCGAGTAGCCGTCACATCTCTTCTCAGAGATCAGCTGCCGCCATTCTAGCGAGTCTTTCACTCTATATTTTTACAGTCTCTGTACATTTCTTTGATTAATAGAAATCGTGTATTACTGTACATCTGTAACTCTTTTTATATTTCCACTATATATCTTCTATATTGTTGTCTCTCTTGAAATATCTCTGAATATTTCTATGTTATATCTCTGCTCTCATTTCATGCCGAAAATAATCCGGATCAGTGGTATCAGAGCAGGCTGCTCTTGATCGTTTTCAGTGCATGTCCCCGACGAGGTCCGAGTATAGCAAGTTGGGTCTCAAGCTTGTCTCTCTTGAGGACAATCTCTCTCGCACACCCAAGAAACCCTCAATGGCAGAAGAAAAGAAAAACGATGGAGCAGATGATCCTATCAGTCTGTTGCTTGAGCAAGCTCTCACGCGACAGAGGGATGAAATGATGGAGAATTTTTCCCACATCCTTCAATGCCTACCGATAGCATCAGGCACATCTTCATCAAGCGGCCACTTTGGAGGCACCTCGCCTTTCAAGGTACATGTTGATTTTGATATTCCCATATTTGAAGGTCAAATAGATGCAGATGCCCTAGATAAATGGTTAAATCTGCTAGAAGGTTATTTCTCTGTTC
>SNQJ01S0066821.1:115122-132463 GCA_010110895.2 Picea sitchensis | reverse complement strand
TGTATTTTTACAGTCTCTGTACATTTCTTTGATTAATAGAAATCGTGTATTACTGTACATCTGTGACTCTTTTTATATTTCCGTTATATCTCTTTTATATTGTTGTCTCTCTTGCAATATCTCTGAATATTTCTATGTTATATCTCCACTCTCATTTCGTGCCAAAAATAATCCGGATCAGAATGCCAAAAACCCTAGATATCCAAAAACCTAACCCTAGGAGATGAAGCACCAAAAGTCATGTGGGCCCCGTTTGGGTAAGTTAGTACATCAACTTCCTGGGGTCGTAACTTTTGCATACAATCTCCGTTTTAGGCGTATGATAGTCCATTGGAAAGGTATCGTCAAGGAGATTCATTTTAGGGGAAATATGAATGGAATTTAGATATTGCAAACCCGTTTTCGAAGAAAACATTGTTTAGGGCCTCAAAATAGCTCCGGAAGTGAAAAGTGCTAAAAATAGTAAATTACCAAAATTGCCAGAAAATTGTTTTGAGCCAGTTGGAAAAGGTGGGTGGCCACCGATATCCACCTGGATCAATCCACCCTCCTTAGAAATAAATGGTCTCCATTGCATTGAGGTCCCACATCAGATGAGGAAATTTATGCCGAATTTGGCCTCGAGTGAGCCACTTGCCTTGGTGTAGGAGTTGCCCTGCTTTGATGACTCGATAAAGATGGATCCTTTTCTGTTGAGTGCCCTTGATATATGTGTCCACAATCTAATCATTGGATGCCTATTGTATGCAGTCTGGGTTGAGCTCTGTTGGTGTCAGTTGTTCTGCTACTTCTGAGGTGTCCAATAATGGTGGGAAATAAGGGTGAAGGAGATCCATGTTGAACACTGGGTGTAGGCCAAGGAAAGGAGGAATGTTGAGCTCAAAAGAATTATCCCCCATGACCTTGGTGATGGTGTATGACCCATAATGGAGTGGGTGAAGCTTCTGATGGGGTCCTGTAAGGCATTCTTTTTGCAAGTGCAACCAAACTTTCTCACCCACCTAAAACTTATGTGGCACCCGATGTTGATCATGGCGCTGTTTGTACTTGTCATTGGACTTCTGTAGGATATCCTAAACCTGTTGGCGGATGTGATGGATCCACTCAATGAACCAAGTGGATTTTCCAGCTTCAGTTGGATCAGGAGATGAGTCGGTCGAGGTGACCGCAAGGGGAAGTGCAACATCTATGGGACCGAATGGTTGGAATCCCAACCCCACTTGAAAGGGGATGTGGTCGGTTGAGCTATGAAAGGCTCGATTGTAGCTATCCTGGACATAGGGAAGTCTCTCATCCCATGTGAGAGGGTGCTTTGAATTATACATGCAAAGGATATGCACAATCATTCGATTTACAACCTCGGTTTTTCCATCTGTCTAGGGGTGGAAGGCCGTGGATTTGGTGAGCTTGGTGTCCAGTAGTGACCAGAGGCTCGATCAGAATGTGCTGAGAAATCGACTGTCCCAATCTGAGACAATGGTTTGTGGGATTCAAAAATGTACCCAGACCCGTTCAAAGAAGGGGTTGGCAGTGACCTCTGCTGTGATGTTCTTCTTGTAGGCAACCAAAATTGCCATCTTAGAAAAGTGATCAACAACCACAAAAGCACAGTCATTTCCCCACTTGGTGGATGGGAGGCGTATGATAGCCCATTGGAAAGGTATTGTCGAGGAGATTCATTTTAGGGGAAATATCAAAGGAAATTCTTTATTTCAAACCCGTTTTCCCAAAAAAAACATCGTTTAGGGCCTCAAAACGGCTCTGGAAGTGAAAAGTGCTAAAAATAGTAAATTACCAAAATTGCCAGAAAGTTGTTTTGAGCCAGTTGGAAAAGGTGGGTGGCCATTGATATCCACCAGGATCATGAACTGAGACATAGTTTCCAATATGGAATATAAGTAGCCAAGAGTTTGACGTTTTGAAGGTTTTGGGGAAGTCTGAAAATGTAGGTCTGTGGAGGCATGTGTGAGGCAGAAATGAAATTTGTGTTAGCTTGGTGAAAGACTACAGAAACGAAATGATAGAAAGTATGTGATTATGGGAACATCTGAGGTACACTGTAGGGATTTGCAAAGACGGTTGCGACAAAGAGTCTGGGTGGGACGGATATGTTCTTGAGTATATTGGTGAGGTGATTCATTTGACTCTGTCTTGTTGTAAACTGAGGTGGTAGTGCTCATTTGTAATTTTTTCGCAATAACAAAGACTTAGTTGGATGTTAGGAATGATTTGTGACACCCAAACTATTTATGTTTTTATATTCATTTTTGTTCCACAGTTTTTCTAATGTTCATGGATGCATGCTTAAACAAGACTAAGTGTTAAACCATGTTAACAATTGTCTAAGTAAGCTAGAGTTACACTAGAGTAGGAGTGTGACTCTTTGATATCCTATAATGAAGTATGGGTATGCTCTAGGTGAAGAGGCTTATTCAGGATGAACTATTCTTTGTGTGCCAAGAAACCAAGTGAGAACTGTCACAGTGTTGCATGTCCTCAGGAGGTGAACGATCACAAGATCCATTCGGGTGTCCTATGGGGTCATGACAGGTGGTATCGGAGTAAACTTATCTCTTCACCAATACTGTAGCCAAAACAATAGTGGGGGAGGGGCACACTTGTTTGGTGAAGTAGTCTGGATGCAATCTTGGTGAGGGTTCGATGGATTGACCCATTGCAAAGGAAACGTGAGCACAAACTTGATGGGTTGTGATAGGTTCGAGTTATGAATGAGGCCAAAACAATAGTGGGGGAGGGGCACACTTGTTTGGTGAAGTAGTATGGACGCAATCTTGGTGAGGGTTCGATGGATTGATCCATTGCAGAGGAAATGTGAGCATAAACTTGATTCCTTACATGAACAATTTGGCCTTTTTCTTAGGACAAACTCCATGTTTGATTCCAACCATAAGGAGGAAGGAAGGAGGCATGCATATGTCTTCCTTGCAAATGAGAAAGTAACCTTATGGAGATGAAATTGGACAATGTGGAGTGATGGTTGGATAGTCTAACACAGAGAATGAAAGGAAGCTCGTGTTAGTGGAATGAAGGCTTGCCGATTTCGGAGAGATATGTGGAGATTTGGTTAAGACAGTGGATGGCTTGGCTAATTTCTGTTTGGAAGTTAACGAGTGGCGAAGTGGCGAAAAAAAATCAGAGGAAGTCATTAAAACTAAGATGCTGAATTAGTTCGTTGAACAATAGAAGAAACCGTTCGTAGACCAATAAGACATGAGGGAGATGCAACAACCTTGGTGGAAGAGAACCAAGGAAGGAGTTGATTCCTCCTCTAGCGAACTTAGACAAAGTGAATGGTTGTATTCCTGAGCAAGAATGACTCATAAAAGAGTGTGAAGGCAAGATTTGTTCGAGGCCCCCATTGCTTATGTACATGATGCAGAAGTATGGTGACACTTCACTAAGTACATTGGGAAGGATTGGAGATAGCCCAACCAGCCATCCCCCTTCACCTTCAAACTAGACTTGAGAATGTTGGTTTTCTGTCTTGGTGGGGGGTAGCGAGGTCAATGGGGCACCTTGAGGAGGTGCCTCGGTGAAAATTGTTGAGAATGCAGTGGGTGACTTGACAAATTGGAGGAAATGAAGAGATTAATATGTAACAAACTTGTAGGAAGAAACAAATGTTTGAACGTGAAGATGCGAGTTCTTGAGATAGAGGCACAATGATTGGATTAGCTACCCAATCACCCTAGTCACAAGGGGATCCAATGCACAAAAGCATGGGAAGACGGATCGGAGTATGGAAACAACAAGAAGTCAAAAGGAAATGACACTTTGTAGACTCAGGAAACTTCGTAAGGGGAATTTTCCTTTATGACAATGATTGGGGAAGCAACAATTGTTGAGCAGCGATGAGATCCAGAGATGGGAAGAGATGGTATGGGAGTTGACGGATGTTTTCGAGGATGGAAACAACTTGGAGTGGGGGAATATTTAAGGGTCTCCCACAACACCCATCGAGCGGACACGCTCCTTAGGTAGTTTCGACGATGGACGAACGAAGAGCACAAAGAAGGAAGTGATTGGTTGGGTGAACGAATACATTTGGGTGTGGAAAGGAGCACCTTGGGTACACGATGGTGATGTGCAATGCCAATGGGGAACACACCTTACTTTCCTTAGAGCGATTGATGGAGACTTGGGTTTCATTTGGGAAAGCATGACGAAACTTGGGAGCATTCCCAAAGAGTGGATTTGTCTTCCCTCGACAACATGGGCATGCTAAAGAGGTTGGATGACCCCATCGACACACTCACAAGGAGTCATGGAGATCGACACGAAGAGCGTAGAAGCAAAAGGGTGCACACCCAAGGATGGGGTGCATCGGTCTAAGAGATGAACGATTGATGTGCATGAAGGCTTTAGATGGATGCACTAGGTCCACAGAAGGGCAGGACGAGTTGGTTGAGTGTGGGTTTGCGAAGGGGCGTGACACCCCCAAGAGACACATCATTTCACACAAGTGACATTGAAGTTCCTATAAGAGAAAGGGCACACAACCAAGAGGAGGCATAGAGTATTTTTAGGAAGACATTTGGAGAGCAAGTCTGAGGCAAGTTTGTGATAATGAATTGAGGCGAAGTTTCTAAGATGGATGAAAATAGCCAAGATTTGGGAGTTTTGGATGTTTTGAGGAAGTTTGAAAACATAGGTCTGCGGAGGCATGTGTGAGGCAGAACCAAAATCTGTGTTAGCTTGGTGAAAATATGCAGAAACAAATCAAGGGAAGAATCAAGGCAATGGAGGACGCACTTTCCGAAGTAACTCAAAAGTTGAGAGATCAAGATGACACCATCACACTGTTGAAACAAGCTTTGGATAATAGGTCTATGGAGGCATGTGTGAGGTAGAAATGAAATCTGTGTTAGCTTGGTGAAAGTCTATGGAAACGAAATAATAACAAGTTTGTGATTGTGGGCACATTTGTTGATCCAAATGGATCCAGGAAGGACAAAATTTAAAAGTTCTCAGAATAAGAGGAAACCAATTCCATTGCGTAGGTATCGTCGTGCCAATTCTAGCCATATATTATTTTCTAAAAATGGACATCGTATGCAAAAATTATCGTGTTCTGAACTTTTTCCCAAAGAGGGAAAAAAGTCAAAGTCAATAGGTCAAAGTCAACTGATGACGTTAGTAGTACGACTGATGATGTCATCAGTGACATGGAAGATGGCATTAGCAGTGATGTGGCAGTATAGATGATGACATGGCAGGGTGAGACGTGATAGTACGGATGTTGATGTGGCAGGGTGACACATGGAAATACAGATGCTGACGTGACACTGTACCGATGTTGGCGTGGAACTATACGGATGCTGATGTGGAATTGTACGAACGATGATGTCAGCATGATGTCATGATGAGGTCAACATGGTGATGTGGCAACACAAGGAGCTGACACATGGCATGTGTTTTTGGCATTTTCGAGTGCTGATGTGGTGATGACATGAACCGTACAGACTGAAACGTGGTAGTCTGTACGATGACTGGGCAGGGTGACATGGCTCGGGCCAATTGCGAGGTGACACGTGGCACCTTCTAGAAGGTCAAAGAAATTTCGCGATTGTGCCAAATCTGGCGGTTACCACAAAATCTGGTGGAGATCCTCCAAATCTGGTAGAATCTCACTAAATCTGGCTAACTATCGCTAAATTTGGCGGAGTCTCTTATTTAGATGTGCATGGAAATCGAGAAAAAGAGTTTTTTTGGCATGCAAATCGAGACTGTATGGACTGTACAGATTTGACAGGGCGTAGTGTTGGGATTCATGCCAAGGGGAGGTCTTGAGGGACTGTTTAGGTCGACTTTATACTCAAAAGTTATAGAATTTTGAGAGGAGTCTGAATATGGATTCTTTTTTTGCATCTGAGTAGCCGAACAGGAAAGTTCT
Organism: Picea sitchensis; assembly: GCA_010110895.2. Classification (NCBI taxonomy): domain Eukaryota; kingdom Viridiplantae; phylum Streptophyta; class Pinopsida; order Pinales; family Pinaceae; genus Picea; species Picea sitchensis. The sequence continues at coordinate 126,549 of SNQJ01S0066821.1, read as the reverse complement.
TCCAGATCCCAAGGTGTCGAGCCAAGAATAGCCGACTTCATACTCAAAAGTCTCAAAATTTTCTGTTCCAACCAATGGTGACCTCTGTTTCTATCCAGAAGTTGTAGATTTGAAAGGTGGTTTCATGAGCTATTATGTAAGCCTTTCTTTTGTATTCTTAAAGCATTGAAGATTAATAAGAAGCCATCCCCACTGAGACAAAGGCCCAGAGATGTAGGCAATCTTGTGCTGAACTCTGTTATCAAGCTTGGTGTTATGGTTTGTTGTTTTTACTTCTTATATGGCTATAACTTCTTTCGTTAAGCTTCTTCTCTTAATTCCTAAATGGTAAATCAACTCATGCATAAACTTAACCATAGTCTTTAAAAGATCAATTTCAAATCATCTGAGGTACACCAAAGGGATTTGCAAAGACGGTTGCGACAAAGAGTCTGGGTGGGATGAATGTGTTCTTGAGTATATTGGTGAGGTGAGGTGAGTCATTTGACTCTGCCTTGTTGTAAACCATGGTGGTAGTGCTCATTTATAATTGTTTCACAATAACAAAAAATTAGCTGGATGTTAGGTACAGTTTGTGCCACATGAACTATTTATGTGTTTATCTTCATTTTTGTTCTGTAGTTGTTCTCATGTTCATGGATGCATGCTTAAATATTACTAAGTGTTAAACTATGTTAATAATTGTCTAAGTAAGCAAGAGTTACACTAGAGTAGGAGTGTGACTCTCCGCTATCCTAGAACGGAGTATGGGTATCCTCTAGGTCCACAAAAGGGCACGACGAGTTTGTTGAGTGTGGGTTTGTGAAGGGGTGCAACACCACTAAGAGACACATCATTTCACATAAGTGACCCTTGGAGCTCCTATAAGAGCAAGGGCGCACAACCAAGAGGAGACATACAACATTTTTGGCAAGATATTTGGAGAGCAAGTCTGATGCAAGTTTGCAATAATGAACTGAGATAGAGTTGCCAAGATGAAAGATAAGTAGCCAAGAGTTGGACGTTTTGAAGGTTTTTGGGAAGTATAAAAATGTAGGTCTGTGGAGGCATGTGTGAGGCATAAATAAAATTTGTGTTAGCTTGGTGAAAGTCTACAAAAACAAAATGATAGAAAGTCTGTGATTATGGGAACATCTGAGGTTACACACCGCAGGGAGTTGCGAAGATGGTTGCAACAAAGAGTCTGGGTGGGACGAATATGTTCTTGAGTATCTTGGTGAAGTGAGGTGAGTCACTTGAATCTTCCTTATTGTAAACCGAGGTGGTAGTGCTCATTTCTAATTGTTTCTCAATAATAAAGTCTTAGCTGGATTTTAGGCACGATTTGTGACACCCAAACTATTTATGTGTTTATCTTCATTTTTGTTCCGCAGTTGTTCTCATGTTCATGGATGCATGCTTAAATAAGACTAAGTGTTAAACCGTGTTAACAATTGTCTATGTAAGCAAGAGTTACACTAGAGTAGGAGTGTGAATATTCGGTATCCTAGAACGAAGTATGGGTATGCTCTATGTGAATAGGCGTATTCATGACAAATTATTCTTGGTGTGCTAACAAACCAAGTGAGAACCGTCATAGTGCCACACGTCCTTAGGAGGTGAATGACCACAAGATTCATTCGGGCATCCCATGGGGTCATGACAAGTGGTATCAGAGTAGACTTATCTCTTCACCACTACTGCATCCAAAACAATAGTGGGGGAGGGGCACACTTGTTTGGTGAAGTAGTCTAGACGCAATCTTGGTGAGGGTTCGATGGATTGACACATTGCAAAGGCAACTTGAGCACAAAATTGATGGGTTGTGATAGGTTCGAGTTGTGAATGAGGATGAAACTTCTGGAATACCAATGTGCACTCCTTGAGCAAGCCAAGCACAGAGTTTTGAGGGGTGAACGAAGTACTTATACAAGACAAAATGTAGAACTGTCACAAACCCGATCGTAGAAGTAACTACAGAGTTGATCGCAAAATTTTGAGGAATTCTTGAGACGAAGTCTTGGCTACCTTGGATGAACCCTTCGTAAGTAAAGTAAATATACTCGGAGAGCCATCCATGGAATACGACAATGACATCGAGAGGGATCCAAAGACATGGAAGATGAAGAAGTTGAGTCAAGAACCAGATAGCTACCTTGGAAAGGATCGTTGAGCAAATGATAGATGCATTGTGCCAGCGTGGTGAGAAGGTTGACCTGATGGAGACTGAGATGGGAAAGATGAAGTGTGGGTTTAACCAAGACATTTAGGAGTGCCATTCAATTGTAGATCTGATGACCCACACCTTGACAAACGACATTTAGGGAAGAATTAAGGGAGCGAAGGATGCACTTTCCGAAGTAACTCAAAAGTTGAGAGACCAAGATGAAACCATCGCACTATTGAAACAAGCTTTGGCTAATAGACAGAGCTCTAATGTCATGCAGATGTGGATCAAGATAAAGGAACCTGACCCATATGACAGAACTCAAAATGCTAAGTTGTTGGACATTTATTTTTGGGACATTTAGCAGTACTTGGAGTAGTTGAATGAAATTTCAGACAGAGCCAAGGTGAACACTGCAACGATGTTCTTGAAAGGAATCACTAAGCTTTGGTGGAGGAAGTGAGTGGAAGACTTGGTAGCTAGGAGAACCATTGAAAAGATCAAAAACTTGGCAGAAATGAAGGCAACCTTGATGACATAGTTTGGTCCGGGGAACCAAACATGGATCACAAGGAATCAATTGTTGGCTCTCAAGCATACTAGTAAGATCCAAGCCTATATCAAGGAGTTCACGGGGCTCATGTTGGAGATCAAAGATATGTCAAAAGAAGATAGACTTTTCCAATTCATGAATGATTTGAAACCATGGGTGTAGAGTGAGCTGTGATGACAAACCATATATATTGTTGTAGCAACGATCGCCACAACGGAAAAACTATTGGAATTTCGAGGTGAACCAAAGATAGGTCCTAGGAACAGAGAGGATGCCCAAGGAAAAAAATAACAACAAGGGAAGGGGAAAAAGAAGGAAAAGGGAAAAACAAAGTCATCCAAGGGAAACAAAGACAATGCTAAGAAAACAAACACAACAAAAGAGAAAAAGTTGATTTCGTGTTGGATTTGTGCCAAGGAGCACTATGTGAAGAATTGTCCCTTGAAATAGAAGTTGAATGCTTTGGAGAAGGTAGAAAATCCATATGTTGGAGTCTTGTAGGTCTTGAATTATGTCATGGAGGGTGAATCAATGGAGTGCTAAGAGCAAGATGAGACGAAAATTTTCTATGTGCAGACCAAACTCAATGGGAAGTCAGTGTTAGCCATGGTGGACAATGGGGTGACTCATAAATTCTTGAGGGAAGACATGGTGCAAAATCTTGGGTTGTAGCCTGAACCGATGCAGACAACCTTCAAGATAGTCAACGCAGGAGTGGAGAGAGTCATTGGTGTGGCCAAGGACATCTCGTTGAAGCTTGGTGACTAGTGCGGAAAGACGAGTTTTACCATTGTTCCCATGGATACTTTTGAAGTTGTGTTAGGACAAGAGTTCATGAGGAAGGAAAAGGCATCACCGATTCCTCACATGAACAATTTGGCCATTTTCTTAGGACAAACTCCATGTTTGATTCCAACCATAAGGAGGAAGGAAGGAGACATGCATATGTCTTCCTTGCAGATGGTTGTTGTGGACAACCAAAGAAAGTAACCTTGTGGAGATGAACTTGGACAATGCAGAGTGATGGTTGGACAATCTAACACAAAGAATGAAAGGAAGATCATGTTAGTGGAATGAAGGGTTGCCGATTTCGAAGAGATATGTGGAGATTTGGTTAAGACAGTGGATGGCTTGGATGATTTCTGTTTGGAAGTTAATGAGTGACAACAAAAATTAGAGGAAGTCATTAAAACTAAGATGCCGAAGTAGTTCGTTGAACAAGAGCATAACTCATTCGTAGACCAAGAAGATGCGAGGGAGATGCAACAACCTTGGTGGAAGAGAACCAAGGAAGGAGTCGATTCCTCCTCTAGCGAACTTGGACATGGTGAATGGTTGTATTCCCGAGCAAGAACGACTCATGGAAGAGTGCGAAGGCAAGATTGGTTTGAGGCTCCCATTGCTTATGTACATGATGCTGAAGTATGGTAACACTTTATCGATCACATTGGGAAGGATTGGAGGTGGCCCAACTAACCATCCCCCTTCACCTTCAAACTAGAATTGAGCATGTTGGCTTGTTGAGAGGTGGGAGATAGCGAGGCCAATGGGGCACCTTGAGGAGGTGTCTTGGTGAAAACTGTTGAGAACGCAGTGGGTGACTTGACAGATTGGAGGAAATGAAGAGTTGTAGATGTAACGAATGTGCAGGCAAAAACAAATGTTTGAATGTGAAGATGTGAGTTCTTGAGACAGAGGTGCAATGATTGGATTAGCTACCCAATCACCCTAGTCACAAGGGAATCCAAAGCACGAAAGCATGGAAAGACATATTGAAGTATGGAAACAACAACAAGTTAAAAGGCAACGACACTTTGTAGACTCAGGAAACTTCGTAAGGGGACTTTTCCTCTATGACAACGATTGAGAAAGAAACAATTGTTGAGCAGTGACGAGATCTAGAGATGGGCAGAGACGACATGGGAGTCGACGGATGTTGTCGAGGATGACAACAAATTGGAGTGGGGGAAGATGTAAGGGTCTCCCACAACACCCATTGATCGGACACACTCCTTGGGTAGTTTCGACGACGAACGAACGAAGAGCACAAGGAAGGAAGTGATAGGTTGGGTGAACGCATGCATTTGGGTGTGGGAAGGAGCACCTTAGGCACATGATGGTGACGTGCAACGCCAAGGGGGCACAAACCTTACTTTCCTTAGAGCAATTGATGGAGACTTGGGTTGCGTTTGGGCAAGGGCGAAGCAACTTGGGAGCATGCCCAAAGAATGGACTTGTCTTCCCTCGACAACATGGGCATGCTAAAGAGGTTGGATGACCCCATCGACACACTCACTAGGAGTACCCAATTCAAATCCATGATTGCCGAAGTCGCGTCCTCGGAGATCTCAGCAGAAGACTGAAATACGGAGTACCCAAGTCAAATCCATTATCGCCGAAGTCGCGAAGGATAGAGACCCTGAAATTTCAAATCAAATCAAGAATTAAGATGTTAAGGAAATGAGAAAATGAATCTCGAAACTCCTTCGATGTTCTCAGAGCCAGACGTCAGAGCTAGTCGGAGCCTGCTTGTTGGTATCGCAGACCACGTCAATCTTCTGAAGAAAAAAACCAGATTGTTCTGGAGGATACCAGCCACGAGGAAGTGGACAAGTTCAATCAATAATGAGGTTTAGTTAATTTTTATACACCTTTTGCACTTTGTCGTTTCGTTTTTAGTGCATTTCTGTGTACCCGTTGATGTTTGGACAAACTATATTTATCCTAGTTACAAATAAATCATATAATCAAAGCATTGAAAACCTAACAAACAATAAATAAGGTACAGAACACACTCGCAAAAATGTAGCTCAACAATTACGGTCGAATGTTTATTTCTGTCGAGAAGATCGAGAGGGTAGTTCCAGTGCTACATGTTAGTAAGTCTCGTTGTTATCTCCACTCGATGTGTTAGCTTTTTATAATGATTTTTTCAAGATGTTTACTACGAGAGTGCATCTACCATCAAGAATTCAAAATAATTCTTTCCCCAACATTATGTTACCAAGCAATCTTTGTGTGCCATGGCTTTTCCAACATGGAGAAGGATTGTTTGACATGGCTTTTCCAACATTTTTCCCAACAGGAAATGTTGATTGGTTGAAACCACGTCTTGTCACATTTCGATTACATAAATATGCATTACACTTACTTAGGTATCGTGATCAAAGATTTGGTAAACATCAAAGATTTCGTTATTTTATTTTGAATATGATAATGAAGCATAAAAAATAGGAACACACCCTGCAGTTATAAAGAGAATGAAGGAACATTGGAAAAAGAGTTTCCAGGTATGGGATGCTACTAAAAGAATGAACGGGTTTAGGGAAGCTTGATAAAATATTTCTAGCATGATATTGCACCTTAGTTCTTCCTCCTCATTTATGCTCTCAATGGTGCATTTATACCATCCTTGAGAGGTTAAGGAGGTTGAATTTCGTTTGGTACGGGNAAGCATAAAAAATAGGAACACACCCTGCAGTTATAAAGAGAATGAAGGAACATTGGAAAAAGAGTTTCCAGGTATGGGATGCTACTAAAAGAATGAACGGGTTTAGGGAAGCTTGATAAAATATTTCTAGCATGATATTGCACTTTAGTTCTTCCTCCTCATTTATGCTCTCAATGGTGCATTTATACCATCCTTGAGAGGTTAAGGAGGTTGAATTTCGTTTGGTACGGGCTCAAGGAGGTTGGGAAACAATCCCAACCCAGGTCGTCTTAAAAAAGTTAAGTTGGAACCAACTTTGCTCCTTATCTGACAATCAACTCGTCTTCAACCTAACACACCCTTGTGTTGTTGTTCTCTCATTTTCATTATGACTCCTCATGTGGGTGCCCCTCTTGCCAACTCTCCCTGCCTTGTCCATGTTGTCTCAAAAAATTTAAGTTGGAGCCAACTTTGCTCCTACTTTCACATTATGTAGTGTTGAAGTACATTGCAAAATATGCCTCTAAAACTGAAAATAGATCAGAAAGCTATCAAGATATGCTAACAATAATTTCAAGTAATGTTGACTCTGAAAATCATGCTATATGTGCATACAAAACATTTCTCCTTAAACAATTGTATATAGAGACATAAGAGAACAAGAAACTTGTCATATGTTATTAAAACTCCCTCTTTCACTATGTAGTCATCAGTTTTTTTCCCTCAATGTTGGTAGGAACTCTTCAAAACAGTTTCATTTAATACTGAACATGATCAATTTTCTGAAAACTATGGTTTCCTTGAAATATATCAAGGAATACCTACATTCCTTGAACATTTGTCTCTTATAGACATTGCATGATCATGGAAATTTAACCCGCGACACAAGAAAGAACAATGGAAGCCTAGAGAAAATGCTCTAATAATTCGAGTCTGGTCTCGATTTGTAAAAATTCCTAATGAAAATTCAGATAACTATGAAATCATTATGCCAAAGTGAATTAATGTTATATAAATCATTAAAAAAGATTCCTATTGATATAGGTATTGATAAAGAAGCTATTATTCAGAATTGGAAGAATTTTAGATATTGATATTGTCATGTTCAATGAATAGAATCAGAAACATAAAGTCTTGAAGAAGATGATGAAATAAATGAAGAAGAAATCATGACTCCTGATGATATGGATGAATGGAAAATACTATCACACATTATTCCTTCTAATTCTATTCAAGTTTTTGGCATTGATACTCTCGATCGAAGAGACTTTGACTTGAATCATTTTTGGTATCATACTACGGGTTCAAAAAATGCAACAGAAGAAGCAAATAATTTTATCCAGAATGCATGATCAATTGGAGAATAAAAARTGAGTCTCTTTCCACATCAACATCTTCATTTTCATTGTCCGAAAAGCAACAAATTTGTTTTCAAATTATTATTGAACATTTCAATGATGCAAATACTGAAGATCCACTAAATATGATTGTTCAAGGAACTGCAGGAACATGAAAGTCATACCTTATATATTGTATTTCAAAAGAATTTAACTCTCACTCAATCAATGGAAATAACCCTTTTCTTTTATTAGCACCTATTGGAATTGTTGCTTTCAATATTCGAGCTAAAACAATACACTCGACGTTAAGAATTCTTATTAAATACTTTAAACCTTTACAAAGTCAAGCACTCGTAGTATTTCAAGAGGAAATGAAACATATTAAACTCATTTTGATCGATGAAATGAACTTCATTGGACCAAGGTTGTTCCTGCATATTGATTCATGATTGCGTGAATCATTTCAAGAAAAGAAATATATTCCATTTGGCGGAAAATCATTAATTTTGATTGGAGACCTTGGTCAATTACCACCTATCAAATATAAACCATTGTATGTAGGTATCACAACTACTAAGATTCTATGGAAGGATTTCAAAACGGTTGTCACTTTAGACAAAAAAAATTGTAAACAAGGGACACATCCAAAACAATCAAATTTCTGAAGATTATTGACAAACATAAAAAATACAGATGCAAAATTGTATAACTAGAATATTTTGATGTCAAGGTCAAACATATCTATGGATTCCATTGAAATTAATAGTTTCAAATAAAAAATCCATTTATTTCCAACAAAGAAATTGGTCGATCTACACAACAAGTCCATGCTTAAATCATTGCTCCTATTGCACGATGTGTTGCAAAACATACAAAGAACAAATAATTTACTGATGCAAATGATGAACAACTTGAGCATGAAATTATTTTATGTACAGGTCAACGTGTCACACTAGAATCCAAATTGTGGGTAGAAGCAGGTTTAGTAAATGGATCACTTGGAACTGTTAAAAAAATATTCTACTATCCTGGATAAAGACCACCTCAACTACCAATTTATACAATTGTTTTGTTTGATAATTACATTGGTATACCATGGGACATGAAAGATGAAAGTATTGTAGCATTACGACCATTTTTTAGAGGAAATCATAAACACATCCCATTATGTATGGCTTGAGATCTCACTATACACAAATCACAAGGATTGACAATAGATAAAGCGACAATTGATATTGGTACTACTGAAAGACAAGGTTTAACATTTACAACAATTTCACGAGTTAAATCAATAGATGGTTTAAGGATATCACCACCATTAAAATTTGTAAGATATGCAAAGATGAGTGAAAGTGCATATGCTACAATTAGAAAGAAAGAAAAACAATGATTGCAATCGAAATTTTTGTAATGATTCCACTTATTGTAGAATATGGTTAGTTATTTGACTCTATTCTATATTTATCATCACTTTCAATGCTTTATGTTATGAAAATCTAATCATATCTATGACTTTTCCAGATGTCAAGAAAATTATGATTGCAAAAGTATTTATCATTCAAAATATCAAATGCTAGAAAAAAGAAGTAYGTCTTTTTAATAAGTTYTTTATTCAATTTTATTGTATGAATCTGAATTATTTGTAATATCATTTCACATTCTTTATAACTAACTTCTACTTTATTATTTTAGTGTTTCAATTAAATTATTTTTATTAAATATTTAGATTATAACAACACCTTAAAATAATAACAACCCTTTTGTGTTTTATAAACTGACATATATTGAATCAAACATTAAACTTGCAAAAAAGAAACAAAGCAATAAAAAACTGGGTAATTTGTCTGTCAAAATTTCTAATATGAATATGTAGCATAACATAATCATAACTTCGAGCATGTATAAGTTGAAATCTCATTGTTCCCCATAAACTCTTGTATAAAGATCAAATGCAAGAAAAAACCAAAAAATAATTCTTAAAACTTTTGTTTCTATAAATATTCATTACTTTATACAAATATTATTTTTGTTTTTTTTGTTTGAATACTTTTTTTAATAAATAAAATATTTTATGCAACGTCAATATTATTTTCTACATAGTTTATATATATATATTGAAGCTATAACCTCTTTATATCAACATTCTTTATAACCAACTTCTACTCTCTATTATTTTAGTGTTTCAATTAAATTATTTTTATTAAATGTTTGACTTATAATAACACCTTACAATAATAACAACCCTTTTGTGTTTTATGAACTAGCAGATATTGAATCAAACATTAAACTTGTGGAAAAGAAAATATAAACACTGAACATGATGTCACGAAGCAACAAAAAACTGGATAATTTGTTTGTTAAATTTCTAATATGAATATGTTAAATTTCTAATATGAATATGTAGAGCACAACATAATCGTAACTTCGAGCATGTATAAGTTGAAATCTCATCGTTCCCCATGAACTCTTGTATAGAGATCACATGCAAGAAAAAACCAAAAAAATAATTCTTAAAACTTTTGTTTTTTTAAATATCCATTACTTTATACAAATGCTATTTCCGTATTTTTTTTGTTTGAATGCTTTTTTTAATAAATATAATATTTTATGCAACGTCCATATTTTTTTCTATATAGTTTTTATACAAACATATAAATTTAAGTTATAATCTCTTTATATTATTTAAGAAAAAAATTATTAATATTTTCATATACACATAGTTTAAAATAAAATAAAAACAATTATAATTCTATAAATTTTATACTAAAAAAATGTTTTAATGTAGCAAAATTATAATTCTATAAATTCTGTACTTAAAAAAATGTTTCAATATAGGAATGTGATGTCATATTCAAATATTGAAACATAAAATTAATGAAAATCACAATCTTGCATAGAGTTTATTTTTTAAATAAAAAAAACATTTTCAAATGTTACAATATGACATCACATTTCATTAATACCAGATTAACAAACATTGTAATGTCTAATGAAATTTAATGAACATAATATGACAAATAAATAACACCACAATTTTGCATTAATCATTATAGACGTCACACTACGACAAATAAATAACACTGCAATGTAACAAACTATTTCAATAGCTTCACATTGCCACCTAGTCATAAATAGATCAACACTTTAAATTTCATGAACACTTTTTTCTGACATAACCATCAATGCATTAATATGAATGTGACAATGTGTCAAATTCAAATACTCTTCAACATCGTCATATAAATGTCCCAATTTGACAACATAATAATAATAATAAATTTAAAATCTAATATATTAATATATTAATTATTTATAAATACAATTTTATTTATAAATATATTTTTTATGTTGAAACAATGAATATGTTTGAACAATTTGTTTTTATGAATGTCGTGATATAGCCATTAGTGCATTGACATGGATGTTGTAATATGAATTAACGTTAAACGAAAGATGCAAAATCATACTTTTGTGTTCAAAGAATGAATATGTTTAATCAACATTCAAATTTCACATGATATTTTGTAAGCACCAATAACTATTAACATTGTAATATAAATGTTGCAATGTGATAATTTTTTTTTCTTCAGTGTATCAATGTGACATTAAATTTCATTAATTACACAATCTGACAAAAAATATTGAATATCACAATATTACTTGACATAAAACAAAAAAGTTTTTAAATATGACAATGTCATATCATATTTCGTTAACATGACTTAATAATAAAACATGAATAAACATTGTAATCTGATATGAAAACTCATGAACACTTTAATTAGACATAACCATCAATGCATTAGTATAACTGTCAGAATTTCCCAAATTCATTTACCCATACACATCTCTATATGAATGTCACAATGTGATAAAACTTTTTTCAATGTCACAATACAACATCACATACAATAAACCCCAAGCGATCTCTCTCTCTATGTTGAGTATTATTATTTAA
>SNQJ01S0066821.1:102703-112911 GCA_010110895.2 Picea sitchensis | reverse complement strand
AAAAATTCACCAACTCGTTGATTCGGTCGAATTATTAGGCAATTTCCATTCATTTTTCAATATCTGATATTTTCAGACTCTAGAGAAAATATTATCTTGAGAATCTCCTTGCTTGTGGACATTGGTTGTATAGAATACATTATCTTGGGAATCTCCTTGGTCGTGGAAATTGGTTATATTGAATGCCCCTAAATGAAAGGAAAATATGATAGGTTGTGCATGAGTTTTTGAATATGGTAAATATTGGTAATTTTTGACCAAATATATGGATGAGTTTTTTCGAAAACTTATTAAAATGAGAGAGTATAGTTTATTACACACAAAGGATGGGTTGAACACACTATTAAGTTAATGTAATGATACATATAAACACGAGTTTTGTTTTAAGATAGAAAAACTACCTTGACCACACAATCTACCACTTTAGCGAATATCTCAACCTCACACCATTCTAGGAAGCATCTAGTTGGAGAGAATAACAACCTTGTACAAACTAGGAAATAGATTGTATGTAGATACCAACTCTACCAAATCATTACCAATAATAATAATAACCACAAATATGATCACAAGACAAGTAGTAGTTACATATTCCAACACTCCCCCTTAACGACTACTTGTCTTAACCTTTGTCAAGTGAGGTCTTCACTAACACCTTCTCTTCTGCAACACATGCTCCACTATGAATTGAAGAACCTCCAAATCTACAAAGTCTATTTATGATCCATCTCAGTACTTACATCTCATAGCTCAATCATACATACATTACCAAACTGTCAACGCCCATATAAAGGAACAACCATTCACCAGAATGCATGATTACCTAACTACAACAATTGTCAGTCTAATAGGAACGTCCTTCATTTAAATAGTTCATTCAGCCTATTGATGAACTTCACCTCAATGTAGAACCTCTCAGAGTCTAAAATGAATAACATAGTCCACCCCTAGTATTAAAGAACTCCATCGTAGTGGCTACTACACTATAGTAGACAAGTTATCCAAGTCATCAAGGACACATGACAAAGGGGTAAGCATGCCTATTCATGTGTTATAGTAATATGCCCTTTACATGTTACATAAATATATGTACATACATCATTACATACTCCAGTCATGAAGATACTAGGCACACACTCAAACTTTTCAAGGACCACTACACAGAACATGACATTATAGACTTTCTACAAACACAAAGTGTGACTCACATTAACATATAGTCTTTGGTATGTTTTATTCATGTCCTTACAAAAATTCTACCTCTATTATCCACCGTCATTTAAATTTGTTGTTTCCGTCTTCATTGTTGCCTCAACATTGTCATAAGAAGTATTATCAAATTTCCTTGGACTAAGCATTCTTCACTATGGGATTCATATTTGAACTTCCTTCCTTCTTCCTTTTGTATCCGTAGAAAATTAATCCTTGATGTCCATATAAAAAAAATCTATATACCAAGATACATGGGTACCAACTGCTGCACTTGCTAGTTTTCTAGGAATCGTTTTCACCTACATGGTTCATCAACATGTTAGACCCCCCTTAATCATAACTTGATCCCAATATTCTCACATTATGATATTACTCCATCTCACATTCCCCTCCCTTAATTGAAGATTCAACTTCTCCTATTCAACATCAAGCTAGCATACGAGTACTCATGCCACTCTCATACCCACCCCAATCGTTCATTCCACAACTTGATTCCACATCCTCTCTATGCATAAGAGGGATACACACTACATAATTACATGTGCTACCGCATGGATACATGTATGCTTGACGCAACATGGCTTAAAAAACACTTGGGGAAAAAAACTTGCACCAAAACTTTGGGGTATTGGGTACAATTGATCATGCACCCCCTACAACACATATGCTCAATTACAAAATTTCAACTAAAGTACAACAAATATCCATGTAGGAATTCAAAAAACATAAGCAAGAGATAATACTACATATGACAATAATGTTGTCTTTATCCATAGTCGTTCACATACTGGATGTATTAGTTTTTGTCTTTGGTATCTCCATCTAGTGATTTTCTTGGATCTCCTTGATTTATCTTTCATTTTTTATAGTAGCTAATTCTAACAAAATAAATACATTCTTACTAAGTTATCTAGGCTCAAGACCTTTGTACATGTCCAATTCCAAGACATGAAAAATTAAACATTACTGAGATTACCAAAAATGTTTTCACCACCATCACATATATCTCACAATGATAAATAGGCTAGCCATCATGATGAGTAGTGCACCAACATGAAATATCCTTCCTCCTCATAATCATAATTCTCCTCCAGGGATAATTACAACCTTGATCTGAAATGGCCCATTGCTAGGATGCTTGTTCTCCTCATCTTTGGCTCTACTATTCTGAGGTTCTCATCCATAGTAATTTTGATTGAATTTCTCACCACCATCCCTTATTCCATGCTCAACATCCACAATAAATCTTTACTTTTCTATCTTGTCTTGTTCGTGACATTGTCATTGACCGGGAGAACTCACTTAATAAGCTCATAGACCTCAAATTCTCTCTTGATTTGATCTTTATTCCTACGTCTTCACCTCCAATGCACTCAAATCATCTCACCAATAATTATCTTGTATAAGGAGTAACACCCACTAAACAACAACATGCATATGCTCAAAACCACAATAATTAATCTGCAAACATTTGGGGTTGGCTTCCACATTCCTAAGATCATATGAAAGACATAATATTTTGCAGCTACACTCTTGAGACATAAATTTCATCATAATTTTCTATGACACCTTTGATCAGAACACATATCTCATTTTCCCCACATGTGAATTCATTGTTGAGATCATATCATTTATCTATTGATGATGTTCATCCAACCAACAAGAATTCTTCATGTCAAATGCTAGAGCTCTATTTCCACTTATTGAATGACTTTGATTTGTAATGCAACATCCTCTAATGAATGAATCTTCCCAAGGATTCCATTATGCCATCTTGGGGATGAGTTCAATCTCATCGCAACGTTCTTGATAAGCTACTCAACTTGTTCATTCTGCAGGCGATTTGTTTCTTGATCGTCTCCTAGTTTCTTCTTTTATGACAAGTTTCTTTGAAATATCAAATACAACCAATTCCACATCATCTATCTCCGGTTTAAAACCCACATTCACAACATTAATTTCAATTGAGGAAACAATTATAGACAAATCAACACTAATATGTCCCTATTCTAGTTTTCCAATAACATTATTAGTCTTATTTGCCAGTAGATGACGCGGATTCAGTCGAAATGCAATGTTCTCATCTTCAATGGAATAAATTTTGCACACTTTAACTTCCTCTCATGATCAATAGAGCCCTAATCGATTCTGGTGGGCTTCCATAGTCTCAATTGGTCCGCAAAAAATATGGAGAAAATAAGTTTCCCCCTTTCATCAACCAACGATTCTATTCTCCATAGAATGATGGCTCATATCCTTCACAATTTTGATGGAAAAATGAAATAATCCCATGGAAAAACTAGGGACACACAAACACAAACACACTACTCTACTCTCTACATGTTCCTAGGCCCTACCATGAGGGAGTCATGCCCAAACCCGCTTTGATACCATATTAAAATGGGAGAGTAGAGTTTATTACACACACATAATTTGTTGAGCACACTATTGAATTAATGTAATGATACATATAAATACAACAAGTTTTGTCTCAATATAGACAAACTACCTTGATCACATAATCCACTAGTTGAGTGAATATCTCAACCTCGCACCATTATAAGAAGCATCTAGTTGGAGAATGTAAGGTGCTAGATGTATTATAATAAGTAGAAATAGAAATATTGTAGAAAATACTAGTAGAACAACACCACCAACAATAATGCCTTTATTGATGAAATCAATGTTCACTTGCCTCTTTGAGGGGGTAACCTCTAGTAGAGCAGAGATCTATTGCAATAATTCTCAAGACAAGACTTTCTCATACCTTCTACTCCTATTTATACTAATTCCATCTTCTAGAGAACTTTATAGAGGAAGAGTTTTCTAGAAGTGAAAGTTTCTAT
Organism: Picea sitchensis; assembly: GCA_010110895.2. Taxonomy (NCBI): domain Eukaryota; kingdom Viridiplantae; phylum Streptophyta; class Pinopsida; order Pinales; family Pinaceae; genus Picea; species Picea sitchensis. The sequence goes on along the minus strand of SNQJ01S0066821.1, from coordinate 108,853 downwards.
GAAGTATTCTTACATTAGACTTGTTCACATTATTAAATAATACTTATTAACTAATGTCGGATTTTATTACATGGAAAATATATTTATCTACCTTTGTGAGGGGTTAGGAAGGTTAGGTCCATAACATTCCCTCCCCCTTGAAAAACAACCTGGTCCTCAAGGCTCAAGATGAGGAAATTGTTTCAGAATGGTAGTCGACTCCCAGGTGGCATATTTTGAAGTTGTATCTTTCCACTGAACTAACACTTACTTGATGGTGCATTGCTGGAGACGACACTATCTTTAGTCTAAGAATGCTTGTGGTTACAACCAAATGGAACCTTCTTCTTCCAACTCAGGGAGACTGGTTTGAGTCTGGTACTTAGTTCCAATCACTTTCTTTAAGCATGACACATGAAATACATGATGGAGCTTAGAGTGTTTGTGCATATCTAATTGGTAGGCCATGAGCCCCACTCGCTTGAGAATGGTATAAGGACCATAAAATTTGGGTGCAAGTTTTTGACACTATTCAATTTTGAGTGAAGTCTCCTTATAAGGTTGTAGACGAATAAACACCTAGTCCCCTTCAATGAATTGACGTTCGAAACTACCTTGATTTTCTTTTTGTTTCATGTGATTATGAGCCATGACCAAATTTTCTTTGAGGGTGTGGAGAATGGATGCTCGGACTGTAAGGTCATTGTCACCCTCCTGAACCTTGGAGACACTTGGCATGTAGGAGAGAACCGACGGTGGATTTTTCCATATACCACTTCAAAAGGATTCATGCGAGTGGCAGTATGGTAAGATGTATTGTACCAACATTCAACTAGGGGTAACCACTGAGCCCACTGATTTTTTTTGTCGGATGAAAAACACCAAAAATGTTTTTGCAAACACTTGTTGATAACTTTAGTTTGTCCATCAGTCTGGGGATGATAGGTTGTGATGAGATGCAATTGGGTTCCCTGGAGCCTGAACAATTCTTGCCAAAAATTGCCGGTGAAATTTGGATCTCTATAAGAGATAATAGAATTATGCATGCCATGGAGTTTGAATATACTATCCATAAATATTTGAGACAATATAGATGTAGTGAACGAGTGTTAAAGATCATGTAAATGAGCATATTTGGAAAGACGATCTATTACCACCATGATTATTGACTTATTTCCTGATTTAGGTAAGACAACGATGAAATCCATAGAAATATCCCTCCAAATAGCAAGTGGAATCAAGAGCGATTGGAGTGTTCCTAGATATTTTACTGTTTCTCCCTTATTGTGTTGACATGTATCACATTCAATCATGAATATGCAAATGTCTCGTTTCATACCATCCTAGAAAAAATAATGTTTGACCCATTCATAAGTTTTGGTAAACGATGAATGCCCAATTGTGGGTGAAGCATGGAACTCAGAGAGAACCATATATTTAAGGTTTGACTGTTTTCTTAAATACATGGGACCTTTATATAAAAAATATGCATTATGCCAAGAGTACCTTGGAGAAGCATGAGGATCCTATTGAAATTTTTGGATCATGATAGAAAGTTTGGGGTCTTTCCTGGAAAACAACCTGAAGCCAAGCTGCTAGAATGAATGATAGGGAAAAGAGGGACCCTTCATATTCACATTTCCTTGAAAGAGCATCAATGAACACATTTTATTTTTCCCTTCTTGTAGATGATCTCATAATTATATCCAAACAACTTGGTCACCCATTTTTGTTGCTCCAGGGAGGAAATTATTTTCTCCAAAAACCACTTGAGGCTATGATGATAAATTTTAATTTGAAATAATTGCCCCAATAGATACAAATGCTAGAGATCCACTACATGAAGAATATACAACATTTCCTTTTCATAAGTGGATTAGCCCAAATGTCGCTTTGAAAGTTGTTTTCTAGTGAAATCCAAAGGGAGACCATCTTGCATGAGGACTTCCCCAATGCCTTTCCCTATTACATCGCATTCCAGAACAAAATTCCTTGTCAATTCTGGTAGTTCCAAGACAAGATTTTTGCACATAACATATTTCAAGGATTGGAAGGCCTGATCAACTGCTAGAGTCCAATTGAAATCATTATTTTTAAGGAGAGTAGTGAGAGGAGCTTCAATTTTTCCATTATTATGAACAAACTTGTGATAATATCCTGTTAAACCCAAGAAACCACACAATATTTTAAGATTTTTAGGGAAATCCCAATCCTTCATAGATTCAATTTTCTTAATATCCACCCATACACCATCCTTATTGACAATATGACCCATGTATTCCACTTCAGAGGAGCCAAAAGTGATTTTAGAGTGTTTGAGAAAAAGTTTGTGGTTAGATAGGATATGGAGAACTTGATCCACATAGGTGAGATGAGATTGCAAAGTTTTACTATAGATGAGAATATCATCAAATAAAAATAAGATTAAATGATAGAGGAAGGGATGAAAGACATGATTCATGAGACTTTGAAAAGTGGAGGGGGAATTGCATAGGCCAAAGGGAATGACCAAGAACTCATAGTGACCCTCATAATTTCTAAAGGCATACTTGGGGATGTCTTCCTCTTTCATGTGTATCTGGTGGTAGCCATAATGGAGATCAAGTTTGGTAAAGTATTGAGCACCACTCAATTCATCCAAAAGGTCATCAATGACACGAATGTGAAATTTGTCTTTGATTGTGAGTTTGTTGAGAGCTCGAAAATTAGGAAACATGTGCCAAGTGCCTTATTTCTTGAGTACCATGACTACCAAAGAAGAATAGGGGCTGGTACTAGGATGAGTAACACTTGCTTCTAGCAATTCTTGAACAATTTTCTCAATTTCATTTTTTTGGGAAAAGGGATGATGATAAGGGCGAACATTGGGAGGAAGAATTCCTAGGACTAGATGAATGGAATGATCATGGATACCACAGGAATAGGGAATTACATGGGGAGTGATAAAAATAGATTAGTGTCGGGATAGTATAGATTGGAGGTCAGGGTACATATAGGACGTCTCAGTGACATGAATTGAATGGAGTTGGGAAATAATTCCAGAATGACCTTTTTTGAGTAGTTTTTCCATTTGGTGGGAACTGATGATCATAGGTGAGCCCACTGTGATACCTTGGAAATTATAATGTTGTCCCTCCTATTGGAATTTCATGGTTAGGTACTTAAAATCCACGAGGATGGGGCCAAGAGTGCATAACCATTAAACACCCAACACAATGTCACAACTTCCCATGTCAATAGAAAACATATGAGATTTTAGGTGGTACTGACCAATTTGTAGGCACACATTTTCACAGTGCCCACCAAATTTCATGGAGCCACCATTGGAAATCATGATTTGAAAATTGTTGACTGCATGGATATAGAAATTGATTTTGTAGGCAATGCGGTGATGAATAAAATTATGGGTGCTTCCATTGTCAATTAGGATTATGAATTTCCTATGCTTAATGTAGCCAATGAGCTTGAGGGTTTGGGGTGTGAGGATGCTAATGAGGGTGTGTAGGGAAATTAGCAGTTCAACTTCTAGTGGATTAGAGTGATATGAAAATGAAAAAGGTTTGTGTATACAAATTTGTAAGTGAAATATTTATGTGACTTAGGAAATTGGATCAAGTTTGCAAGAACATAAACGTAATAAGTTTTTACTTAACATGAACAACATAAAAAATCATAAACAACAATCAAAAGTAAGCACATAACACAACAAAATGATAAAGGACTTCACCCCTCCCTTGGGCTACATATCCTGGTCCAACTTCCAATGGATCATTTTCATTATATGCTCAAAGTGTCAAAATTAGTGCTTTACAATGCTCAAAATGAAAAATAGATGACTTCAATGGCTCCCGGATGTCCAAAAACCCCCTAACCGGGCTCTTCCTACACCTGGTTTGGCCAAGAATTGAGAAAAATACACTTCTTGAAAGTTTTTCCCAATAACTTGATGTACCTGCTCGCCAAAACATGCCTCTATGTGAATTAACCTGGCTATATGTGCTTCCCGTGTCAAAACCCAACACCACATGCTGTTCCGCAAAATCTGAAAAAATGTCACACCATTAGAGAGATTAGCGCCTTAATGGGCAGAGGTTATGGTCGCGTGGCCCCAAGAACTGACATAAAATCTTGCGCCCGTCACTTGACCATTGGAAACCTGCATTGTTGGTCATATGGAAGATTTGTGTCCATGGGTTGGGGCTAAGCCCCGACCCTTTTCCGCCCGAACCACACCATACTTCAACTTTAAATATATGTTTCAAACTATAGAGTTAAGAAACAAGTGTAGGTAGGTTGGTAGCCCGACCTTTACAAAGCCTTTTCCCTTGCTAGAGGTCCCGGTTTGAACCCCATGGAATCCAACAAACGTTTAACACATCAACCAATTATGGGGTGCCACATGGTGACCCCTGACTGGGCCACGTGGAAACCTTCCATTCGCTCCATACACTGACACATGTTGACCAAGGATTGGTCCATGTCCCTTCCAAATCATCTACCATGTCAGATTCCCAGTCAGCCTGTACGATCGTATGGTTAACTTCCATGTGGCCTGTACAGACTACACAATCAATATTTTGCCTATTTGTAAAAGCAGATAGAATGCGATATATCAACCATACGGACTCTGTTTGATCCCATTCAAGTTGCGTTGGGATTGTGAGGATGAGATCTTTGCAATGAATCCATTTTCGAGCAATTTCGAGCACTTTGATTTTGAGCATTTTTTGATCCCTTGGATCACTCCTCCTCATTGGGAAGCTTTTGGACCTCCAAAAGACTACTTTCAGTCAATCTGAAGATGAGGATACCATTCCCTCACCTTTACAACCTCAATCCATTTATCTTTGCTTGGATTTGTGCCTTTGAGACCAACACGAAGGTACTCCACATTCCCTCATTTTTGAAGTTCTTATCTTTCTGTCAAGGATTGTATCCTAATGCAATTATGAAAGATATTCTGGTGAGAAATCATCTATGGAAGGAATTTGAACATGATCTCCTTGATCATCAATCAAAGGAGGCTCATACAATCTCAAATTCTCAACATTAACAACTTCAAACATTTTCGTATAAGGAGGCAAATCCAAATGGAAGACATTGTTACCAATCTTTTCAAGAATCTTGAAATGTCCATATCTAATTGGTTTAACATTTTTACCTTCTCCTTTAATCCCCTCTTTTCTAATTTAAAGCCAAACTTCATCTCTGACTTGGAAACTGTGATCAACACGATGCTTTTCATGTATTGTCTTGTACTTGGCTTGGCTCTTTTCTAACTGTTATTGTACCATTTGATGCACCAACTGAATTTGTTCAATGAACTTATTTTCTCTATCAATGCCATAATGACCATCAATAGAAAAATCCTTGCCAAAGATAAAATATAAAGGATATTTTGGAAGATAACCAAAACATGCCTCAAATGGAGATGTTTGAGTCCATGAATGCTTATCCCGGTTATAAGCATGTTGAATGTAGTGTAGGTGCTCATCCCAAATCTTAAGATGTCTGCTGCAATAACCACGAAGAAGATGTACTAACATTCTATTCACCACTCCTGTTTGACCATAAGCTTGTGGATGAAATGTTGTGCTCTTTTTTAACTTGGTGTCCATGAGTTCCCATAAGCTTGTCCAAAATTTCCCAATAAATCAAGAATCGCGATCATAAATAATAGATTTGGGAAACCCAAAATGTACCCATACATGCTGAAAGAACATTTGTGTTGTTTGTTCAGTTGTAACCTACTTCTTACAAGGCATCAAAATACACATTTTGTTGAAACGGTCAACCACAACATAAAGATAATCATGATTCTTTTTAGACATAGGTAATGCTCCTACAAAGTCCATGGAAACGATTTCCCAAGGACAAGAAGGAACTAGAAGTGGAGTATACAATCCTAATTTTCTATTGCTAGGATTACTTATAGCACATAAAGAACATTCTCTTACATATCTTGAAACACTTTCATTCATTTTAGGCCAATAACAATACCTTTGCAAATTAGGCACCGCCTTGCCTACACCAAAGTGGCCAACAATAAGACAAGAATGTGCTTCCCTTATAATGTTGACTCTTTCACCCTGTGGAACACATAGCTTGCCAAGATGATACAAAATATTATCATGCACATGGTAATCCAATTCCTCAACTTGGTTAGAATGA
>SNQJ01S0066821.1:83640-102693 GCA_010110895.2 Picea sitchensis | reverse complement strand
ACGCGTGTAGGCCATCTATCAAAAGGAGGGGTTGTGTCATGTGGATGACCAAAACAATCAAAACCCCCCAAAAAAGGAAATCTGAACCGTCCATCCGTCGGAGCGTGTGGTTCGTCGATTTATTACTTGGGCGTATTCACTGAATTGGCGATCGAGTGATATTTGTGGAGAAGTGTTTTGGGAAAATCCTTGAAGCCCGAAGCACAAAGAAGGCGTAGATTCATTGATCTTGGTGTCTGTCGAGGGTCATTGATCTTTCCGCCTATTGTTTCAACAGTTCACAAGTTTTTTCATTTGAAGGAGTTGATGGGTAATAAAGGTAGAGATTGATGAAGGCTGAAAACCCCAGAGACAAAAGTGTCAAAAAATTCATAATCAATGCATGTTGATTAGTGCCTGATCACAACCCTCGGTCATGTGAGGAGTTGGCTGAAGGAAAGGGGCTAAGGATGAAATTTTGTTTTTAAAGGAGAAAGGGGCTTAGAGAGAAAGCACCCGTGGGTTTTAGCATTGACCTACACCAGGAAAATTAAGGATCCATGTATAGGATTTTGGGGGCTCAGTAGGGCCCGAAGAGTCGATCCGACTCCCGATTGTGAATGATCCTAGACCGAGAGGTCACACGAAACTTGGGAGAGGGTGGAGTTTGCATTACATTTTTTTTTTAATTTCAACATTCTCGATGACTGGCATCCTGTGCATACCAATGTTTGGAAGAGGACAATCTTGCTGCAATTGAATCTCATGTTGGATACCCCTTTTAGGAGGCAATCCTTTTGGTTCCCGAAGCATCTCATCCTATTGGTTAACAACCTCATGTTAAATCAGATTTTAACTTTGCATCACAACCTTGGAAAGATTCTTTTTCAACATTGTCTTTCGGTTTGATCATCAAGAGTACAAATTTCTTACTAGCATTGACTAATCTCTTCATTTGTCCAACATTTACAAGTGACAAATTAATTTTTTTTGTATGTGCTCTATCAATGTACTCAAATCCATTTTTAAACAAATGATATTTGTTCTCATGACGATGAAAGATGGCTCTCCTATAATATAAATATGGGCTTCCCTAACACAATACATCAAATATCCAATCTAATAACATCAATCTCTACCTCATCTATAAAGTTGTAGTGATGGAAAATCTAAGTTTACATCTTCCTGTCACATGCAATTTGGCATTGTAACATATCCAACCTAGATGATATGGTTTATGATGAGGAGTAGTTTCCAAATGCAATTTCTTGACTGTGTCTTCATAAATGAGGTTTGCTTGAGATCCAATATCAAATAGAGTATCTACCTTTGTATGCTTTGAAATAACCCTTATGTGGAAAATCTCTATTCTTTCTTTTTCATGTTTAGTTTCATTGAGGCTACTACTTGAAGAACTAGTACTTGCAATAGAGTCCTTACCTTGAAAACCCATGGCTATGATTTTTGTTTCATCTCCCGAATCAGATCCTAAATCATGTTGTGTAGCTGCACCGGTCTTTGGTTTCCCTTTGTTGTTGAACTTTTTGGGTCTCATTTCAGGATGAAGTTTCCAACAATGATATTCATCATGGCCATCTTTTTAACAGTGTTTACATGAGAGTTTTTCTCCCTCTTTCTTAACTGAAGCATTCTTCTTTCCATTTCCTTTGAATTTCCTCTTTCCTTTGTCTCTATTATAAAATGGATTCTTGCTTCCCTCTTGAGGAGTATTATTCCTTCTTGCTTCCAAGTGAGTTGCCTGTACACAAAATTCATCTAGATTTGTAGGGTTAAACATGAGAATTGTTTGTCTCAAATAGCTATGAAATCCTCCAATGTATTTGAGTAAAGTTACTTGAGAAGATAAATATATACCCAAAATCAAAGCTCTTCTTCTAAATTCTTGAGTGTACCTTTGCACACTTTGCCCCTTAGCTTGTCTAAATTTTTTCCAATCCATGATAGTTTTTTGCATGTATGCTAATGGATAAAATTTTCTTTTAATTGCAACAATAAAATCATTCCAAGAGGATAAAACTTTACCATGTTTCTTCATGTCCTCTTGAGTTTTCGCTTCCCACCAAATGAGTGTTTCACTTTCTAATCTACGAGAAACAAGCCAAATCTTAGTTTCATCATCTTTGATTCTTTGTATACTACAATACACTTCAATTTGACGAATCCAATTCTCCATTTTCTCAGCATTTACCTCTCCATTGTACATAGGCAATTCAAACTTAATATCAAGCTTAAGCAAAGGAGTTTGTGGAGGAATTTTACCATGTTCTTTTGGAGAATTTGGAGATGGTTGTGAAATGGTAGAAGAAGTGGAAGATGGAATTGAAGGAGGTGGAGTATCACCATTCCCTCCATTTACTTTTGGAGTTTTATCATCACTATCTTCATTACCTATTGGATTATTTGAGCTTTCACCTTGCAACCTTGTATTCCTTTCTTCAAATAAAACTTTCACCATTTTTGTTATATCATAAAAGGATTTTCTAAAAGTTTCATCTTCTGAAGTGGGGATTTCATGACTCTCCTCATGAGCCATASTAGGTGAATGCCTCCTTGAAGCTTGAGGTGAATGTATAGTTCTCCTTCTTGAAAGTTGAGAACTTGGCTCTACAAGTTGACCTTCTCCTCTTGTGAGCTTCAAACTTGTAAGCATCGTAAAAAAAACACTTGCAAACAATAAAACCTTCAAAATAGTTTCCTCTGATACCAACTTGATCTGAAAATGAAAAAGGTTTGTGTATACAAATTTGCAAGTGAAATATTTATGTGATTTGGGCAATTGGATCAGGTTTGCAAGAACATAAAATTAATAAGTTTTTACTTAACATGAACATCATAAAAAATCATAAACAACCATCAAAAGTAAGCACATAACACAACAAAATAATAAAGGAGTTCACCCCTCTCTTGGGCTACATCTCCCGGTCCAGCTTCCAATGGATCATTTTCATTATATTCTCAAAGTGTAAAAATCATTTCTTTACAATGCTCATAATGAAAAATTGATGGTTTCAATGGCTCCAGAATGTCCAAAAACCCCTAGTTGAGCTCTTCCTACACCTGGTTTGGCCAAAAATTGAGAAAAATACACTTCCTGGAAGTTTTTGCCAATAACTTCTTGTACCTCTCCAAAACACACCTCTCTGTGAATTAACCTGTCTCTGTGTGTTGCCTATGCCAAAACCCAACACCACGCGTTGTTTCGCAAAATCGGGCAAAATTTCACACCGTTAGAGTAATTAACACCTTAATGGGCAAAGGTTATGGTTGCGTGGCCCCATGTGGCCAAGCGCCGACCTAAAATCCTGTGCCGGTTGGTTGACCATTGAAAAACCATGCTGCTGGTCATATGGAATAATTGTACCCATGGGTTGGGGCTAAGCCCTGACCCTTTTCCACCCAAACCACACCATACTTCAACTTTAAATATATGTTTCAAACTATAGAGTTAATAAACAAGTGTGGGTGGGGTGGTAGCCCGACTTTTATAAAGCCTTTTCCCTTGCCATAGATCCTGGGTTCGACCCCCACGGACTCCAAAAAACGTTTAACACATCAACCAATTACGGGGTGCCATGTGGAAGCCCCTGGCTGGGCCACGTGGCACCCTTCCATTCGCCCCCTACACTGACACATGTCGACCAAGGATTGGTCCACGTCCCTTCCATCTCAGCTGCCAAATCATCTGCCATGGAACTGCATAGTCATCCTGTATGGTCATACGATCAACTGCCACGTGGCCTGTACAGACTGTACGAACTGCATAATCAACATTTTGCCCGTTTAGAAAAGTGGACTAAACATGATATCTCAGCCATACAGACTCTAGTTGAGCCTGTTCAAGTTGCATTGGGATCATGAGGATGAGATCTAAGCAATGAATCCATTTTCGAGCAATTTCAAGCACTTTGATTTTTGAGCATTTTTTGATCCCCTGGATCATAGAGGGTGGAGTAGGCTCATCTGCTTGGGGTAGGTTTTCCACAGGGGAATATTATGCCTCCTCATCGGAAACATCCTAAAATATGGCCATAGAAACTTTTGTTCCTTACACTTGTGCCCCAGAAAACATTTGTCATCACAATCATAGAAAATACCCTTGAGTTAACATTTAGCCATTTCTACCCAAGTTAATTTCTGGATCTTGAGAGGAGTGACTTGAGGGGCATGATTGGTAGGTTTAGGGAGCAGAATAAAATAGGGTTTTCAATTTTTTGAAAAAACTTGTTGTTCTTCCTTAGCACATTTAGTAGTTGTTAGGGTCCTAACCCACACATAGGTAAGAACAATATATTGAGGATGTAATAAAGGTCAATATTAATAAAGACCTTTCAATAAAATATAAAAAGATGGATGTAAGAAGACCTATTAGAATATTCCTCTTCTAGGGATCTTCCCTCCTAGATGCCTTATTTTTTATCATAAATAGGAGTCAAGGGTATAGAGAACCCTAAACGTATATTATTGTAATAGAGCTACGCTCAACTGGAGGTTGCCCTTGAAGGGCTGCATTAGACATTGCTGATTCAAAGTGCTATTTATGTTGTTATTCTTATATCATTTCGGTGTTATTGTGGTGAATTTTTGTGGTTATATTGTTGTTATTCCTATCGTACCTAACTTTATTTTGGAGTTACATACATTTTATGTCACGGTAGAAGTGGTATCTGAGAACTTTCCTCGGCAGAAAAGTGTGGGTGAATTTTTTTCAAGGTAAGAGACATATTTTAGATAATCTTTAAGCTACAAAGATCCGTTGTTATGCACATAAACCCATGGTTGAAGGATTCCTTGTCACCGGGAAATACCGTGGTACTTAAGCACATCATTTGGACACCTTAGCCAACCCTGTTGGTACCCCGCCGAGGTGAGTAGCATCGGACAAAACACAGTATGGATCGGCCTAGATTTTATGGATCCCTCTTTAGATAAACCTATCGGTACGCCTCAACTTGTTATAGTGTCACAAAGAACAACACTCGGGAAGATACTCTCTAATTACACAGGTAGTCGAGATTGATCACGATAAAGGTTCACCCATCTATCCTCCTTATTTGAATTGCCACTGAGATATTGGGCAGTACATAATGGACCCTACATTATGTCAGGCTATAGCATGGGGAGAAAACTCTTGTTTGTAGAACCCTTGAATACCACCTAACCCTTGGGGGCCGAAACATAAACAAATTAAGATAAGGCAGGTCTGCTGGCGCACAACTATGTTTGGGTTGCCAAGTAAATACCACATTTATTTTGGTTAAGAATTTGGGCATTTCCTCTACTGCGGTATTCTTGGACCCAGTGTATAACTCGTGAGAAAAAAGCAGTCACGGAAAAATTTTCACACGTATTTGGGACATATTCCATTGGATTCATCTCTTCTCCCTTATCCCACTCATCCATATCATTTTTCAAAAATTTTTTCTTAGCCCTTTTTTAGTTTCCTCATCCTCATGGCCATACTTTCATTAGCCAAGACTTGGAAGCTCTTCCAACACCTTACAATCTGGTCTCATTGAGACCCAACAAGAAGATGAAACAACTTAGTGCCAATCATTTTCATCAAGCTGTCCATCACGGTCCTCAATGGGGGAAATAAAAAAAAGACCTCACCACTAGCCAGATCGTCTTTTGGGCACTTTGCGCAAATTACATATCCCTAGGAATACCCTTCCTCTTCCTCACATCCACATACTAAGGTGACCATTCCTCTCATTCCATACCTTTCAGAACCATCACTCTCAGCGTGACCCTCGCCTTAAGTGGGTGTGAATAAATTTGTTGGCTTGGACCCCAATGGTTGGGTAACCCAAATGGAACATTCTTCTCTTTATATCACGAACATTATAGATGACTTGGCCAAACTCGGTGTGGTGTTCTCCATCTAGATAAAGAGCGTTGGCAATGGTGGAAATGGAAAACTTCTCATCAAGGGTATATTGCTTGGACTACACTTTGTGGGCGAGGAGATTTATAGACACTTTGATACTTGACCACCAACCATTTGGGCCGTTTGACAAAGCTTAAACAATTAGGAACAATGCAAGACTTTATAGATGCCTTTGAGGCAGCTTTTTTTAGAATAGAGAACGTGTCTCATGCCTTTTAGAAGAGTGTTTTATCCCGAAGTGGCCTCAAGGAGGAGATTGGAGCCCATGTCCTCATGGATCATTTGAGGTTGGGTGGAGGCTACTTAAAGAGACCAAGAAACCACCAGCAGGTTATCTGCCGAGCCACAAAACCGAAAACCCTCTTTTATCCCTAACCCTAAACCGATTAAATCCCACTACTCCCTCTGCTCACTAAAGATCCAAAATGGACCAGGGCTGAAATGGATGAGCATCAACTCAAAGGCCTTTGTTATAACTGGTGGTAATCATTTTGAGACCCATGGTGAAAAATCTTTTTAGCAATATACTCCAGAGATTTGAAAGAAGATGAAGAAACTCCCTACATTATGCGATTCACCTGAACCACTTGACATAACCCCTCCCTCAAACCCATAGAAATTAGAGGCGGTCATTTCCCTCAATGCTCACTGGCTTCTTTGCTCCCCCAAACCCTCAAGATAATCCCGGGTTATCAAGCATGAAAGGTCATCGTATTTTGGTTGATAGTGGGGCGGAGACCATAATTTTACTCATTTCGCATTGCCAAAGGAAACTCGGTATGCCATCAATAATTTCCAAATCATGATTGCCAATGGTGGTTTCATGAAATATGGAGGGTGTTTTGAAAATAATAAGTACCAAATTGGTGACTACCATGAAATCCCATATGTTTTCTCGATAACCGGAGGTTGTGACATTGTGTTAGTGTTGGGAGGCTAGGACTTTGGGTCCCCGATATCATGGATTTTAAAGACTTAACCATGTAATTCGACTAGGAGGGCCACCGATATAAGTTGCAAGGCATCACCGCCACTTCACCTGGAATCATTAGTTCCCATTGCATGGAAAGATGCTCAAAAAAAGGTCATTATGGTGTTATCTCCCAACTCCATGCCATCTGAGCAGAGAGAGACACCCTCGGTGTTGCAAGACCTCCAAACCATCCTTTCTAAACATCAATTGGTATTTTTCCCACTCCCCAAGGCCTCCCCTCTTCCTTCCCACATGGTGTTCGTGATCATTCCATTCCCATTGTAGCAGGAATCCTTCCTCCCAATATCAGGTAGTATCATCGCCTTTCCCAAAAAAATGAAATTGAGAAAATGGTCGGGAACTCCTTAATGTCGCAGCGTTATCCACTAGTATGAGCTACCTAGATCTTCCCTATGGTCATGGTCCTAAATAAAGGAGTTCTTGGCGAATGTGTCCTGACTTAGTGCTCTCAAAAAAGTTACCATCAAAGACAAATTCTCCATTTCATCATTGATGACCTCTTGGATAATGGAGTGGGTGGCGCTCAATTCTTCACTAAAGTGGATCTTCGTTTGGGCTACCATAAGATCTCATTATGAAAGAGGCGGACATTCCAAGACTTCCTTTAGAACTCATGAGGGGCCACTATGAGTTTTTGGTCATACCCTTTGTTGGGGTCACCAAAGTACCATCTTTTACCAACCTTTCACTTCACTTTCACTTCCTTTCCACTTCACTTTTAACCATATTCGCTTTCCCATGCCCTTACATTAAACCATTTTCCTGATTACATGGGTTTTATATTATTTTCAGTACATCTATTTTGAGTGTTTTTGAGGTGAATTTATATTAAATATTGGAAAAATGACATGTTTACATTTATATATGAAAGTGGGATGAGTTTTATGATGTTTACAAGTGTATTTGAGACTCCAATAAAGTCAAATTTGACCATCAAACCTCAAATTCGAATTTCCTCTTCAACCCTTTGAAGATTTGATGAGGTGGAGATTTATAGCAAAGTATCTTGGATGGAGATTAATCTCAGAAGAGATTTGAGAGGATTTGTAGAGAATGCTTGATGGTGTGAGCTTTACTGAACTGCATTAAATGAGACATTTGTGGATCTAGGAGAGATTTGTGGATCTAGGTTATCTTAAATTTTTTGTATAAATAGGGTGCCTCCTCCATTTCAAGAAGAAGACTCTTGGAGCATTCATGTCCAACTTATGATGGATTAAGAATCAAGCTTTCTTTTCACGTCGGTTTTCATTCTCTAGTTTAGATTTAGGATTCTTTAGTTTATGTGTTACTTTGTTCTTGGAGAATTGGGCTCTCCAAATAGATCATAGTAGCATTTTATTCTTGTTCTAATGCTTTGGTAATGGGGGTTTATATGCTTTATTATTGTTTTATTAAAATTATTTGATGATCTTATGATTGTTGATAGGTTATTTGAAACATTGCGAGAAAACCTCCTGTAAGGAATTTGTGTTCATGCCCTGAAAACAACTAAGCCTTTTAAGTGTATTTATTTTCAATGCATGAGTGTTTACTTGATGATCTTGATTGTTGATAGGTTTTGTGAAACATCATGAGAGGACATCCTCTACCTGAAGGGGAGCTAGTGTTTTTCTTTCCTACAACAACTAAAACCTTTTAAGTTTATTTATTTTCAAATGCATGAGTTAGGATTTGATTGAATTTTTCTTAGATTAGAGTTAGATACCTACTCCTGCATATATTTTCTTGGCATCATCACAAGCTTAAGAGCATCCCTGGTTGATAATTAGAGGTGAAAGAACATGTTGAAATTGAATTTCCCAGCACTTGCTGGCTTGTGTAATGCACCCTCCACCTTCCAAAGCCTCATTGAATCATGTCTTATGTCATTTTCTCCACCATTTTGTCTTAGTTTTCTTTGATGATATCCTCATCTATAATAGAAACCCTAGACATACCATCTGTACTCATGTGGTCCAGGTTCTCCATCTACTCTCTCATTTCCAACTTTTCCTGAAACAGTCTAAATGTGCTTTTTGGCACCTGGGAGAGTAGAATACTTGGGTCGTTTGGTTGGCAAAGATGGCATCGGGTGGATCTGCCAAAATATTGAAGCCCCAAGACTGGCTTCACCTAAAGAATCTTAAGAGCTTGCATAGATTTCTGGGATTAATAAGGTATTATCACAAGTTTGTTAAAATTATGGGAAGATTGCAACACCTCTCCCAGCTCTAAAGAACTCTTTTCACTTGGACTCCAGTGCTCAAGATTTTCAAAACAGATATGGCCGTAGTACCACTCCAGTCCTAAGCCCTTCAGGTTCACAAGACCCAACTGTGTGTTGGAATGTGATCCTCAGGGAAAGGAATTGGTGTTGTCCTTATACAAGAGGGAGAAACAAACCTTTGGCCTTTACCCATGAAACTATCAGAAAGAAGTGCGGGCAATCCATCTATTAAAGGAAATGTTGGCTATTATGCATCTTGTGGATCGTGATTGTCCCTTATCTATTGAATGGCAGTTCCAAATTAAAGACCGGAACCATCAAAGCCTCAAGTATTTTACGGAACAACGCATTTCCTCCCCATAGCAAAAAAAATGGGTTACGAGCATCCCTGGTTGATAATTAAGTGAAAGAAATTTAAGAAATTGAATTTCCCAACACCCTTTGGCTTGTGTAATGCACCCTCCACCTTCCAAAGCCTCATGAATCATGTCTTCCGTCCATTTCTCCACCATTTTGTCTTAGTTTTCTTTGATGATATCCTCATCTATAGCAAAACCTAGACATACCATCTTGCTCATGTGGATCGAGTTCTCCATCTACTCTCTCAGCACCAACTTTTCCTGAAACAGTCTAAATGTGCTTTTGGCACCTCAGAAGTAGAATACTTGGGTCATTTGGTTGGAAAATATGGCATCAGGGTGGATCCTAAAAATATTGAAGCTATGCAAGACTGGCCTCACCCAAAGACTCTTAAGAGCTTGCATAGATTTCTAGGATTAATAAGGTATTATCACAAGTTTGTTAAGAATTATGGGAAGATTGCAGCACCTCTCCCCGCTCTCCTAAAAAAGAACTCTTTCACTTGGTCTCCAGCTGCTGCTCAAGCTTTTCAAACCTTGAATATGGCCATGTGCACCACTCCAGTCCTCACCCTTCCCGATTTCACAAAGACCTTTGTGTTGGAATGTGATGCCTCAGGGAAAGGAATTGGTGTTGTCCTTATATAAGAGGCTCGACCTTTGGCCTTTACCCGCAAGAAACTATTCGAAAGAAATCTGGGCAAATCCATCTATTAAAAGGAAATGTTGGCTATTATGCATGCTATGGATCTGTGGTGTCCTTATCTATTGGGCCAACGTTTCCAAATTAAGACAGACCATCAAAGCCTCAAGTATTTTCTGGAACAACGCATTTCCTCCCCATAGCAAAAAAAATGGGTGACTAAACTCTTTGGATATGATTATGAGATCATTTATAAGAAAGGAAAAGACAATGTGGTTGTGGATGCACTTTCCCGAAAATATGAAGACGAAGGATCCCTTTTTTCTCTTTAATTCATTGTACCAGATTGGCTCCAAGCTGTTCACCAGGAATGGCTACAAGATCCCAAAAGTTCACAGTTGATACACCAATTGCAATCCAAGGCTCTATCTTCCCCATGGTACTCTTGGCTCCATGAGGACCTTTGATACAAAGGCCGTTTGTATTTAAGTAAACAATCAAAGATTAAATCCATGGTACTTTTTGAGCTTCATGCTACACCCATAATAGGGCACTTTGGGTTCACCAAAACCTATGATAGGGTCAAACGTTCCATTTTCTGGGATGGTATGAAACATGACATTCGTAATTTTGTAGCTGAATGTGATGTGTGTCAACGCAACAAGGGAGAAACAATCAAATTGCTGGGCACACTACAACTGATCCCGATTCCACCTGCTATTTGTAAGGATATCTCTATGGATTTTATTACCGACTTACCCAAATCAGGAAATAAATCTGTCATCATGGTGGTTGTTGATCGCCTTTCCAGGTATGCTCATTTCTACGCCCTTCAACACCCGTTTACAACATCCATGGTGGCTCAAATCTTCATGGATCAGGTCTTCAAGCTTCATGGCATGCCACACTCTATTGTTTTTGATCGCGACCCAACTTTCACAAGAAATTTTTGGCAAGAATTGTTCAAGATACAAGGCACTGAATTGCATCTCAACACAACTTATCATCCCCGGACTGATGGCCAAACGTAAGTTGTCAATAAGTGTTTGGAAACATATTTGAGGTGTTTTTCCTCGGAAAAGAAAAATCAGTGGGCTCAATGGTTATCCCTAGCTGAATGGTGGTACAACACTTCATACCATACATCTAAACGCATGACTCATTTTGAAGTGGTATATGGACATAAGCCACCTTCAGTTCTCTCATACTTACCGGGTGCCTCGAAGGTCCAGGCGGTTGACCTAACACTTACAACTCGAGAGGATATTCTCCGTACCCTGAAAGAGAATTTGGTCATGGCACAGAAATGCATGAAGCAACAAGTAGATCAAGGTCTCTCTGAATGTCAATTTGCAGAAGGGGATCATGTGTTTCTTCAACTGCAACCTTACAAGAAAAATTCCCTCAAGGCTGAGCATTGTCAGAAGCTAGCGCCCAAATTTTATGGTCCTTATACTGTACTCAAGCATGTGGGACAAGTTGCCTATCAGTTATCTTTGCCCAACAATTTGAAGCTACATCCTGTTTTTCATGTTTCATGCTTAAAGAAGGTGATTGGAGCTAAGTGCCAAATTCAAACCAACCTTCTAGAGTTAGCTGAAGAAGGATGCATTTGGCTATAGCTAGAAGCAGTTTTGGACCAGCGTGAGCGTCGCCTATGTTAGAGAACCATCAAAGAAGTGCTAGAACAGTGGAAATATACAACTCCAACAGACACCACTTGGGAACCAGCTACCATTCTGCAACAATTTCCTCATCTCAAGCCTTGAGGACAAGGTTGTTTTTAAGGGGGTGGACATGTTAGGGTCCTAACCCACACATAGGTAGAACACTATATTCGGATGTAATAAAGGTCAATATTAATAAGGCCTTTCAATAAAATAGAATAAGGTGGATTTAAGAAGACCTAATAGAAGCTTTCGCTTCTAGAAGGATCTTCCTCTAGATGATTCTTTTTAGTATAAATAGGAGTCGAGGGTATGAGAACCCTAGCTAGGATATTATTATAATAGATCTATGCTCAACTTGAGGTTGCCCCCTTGAAGAGGCCTGTGAACATTGCTTTCAGATTCAAAGTGCTATTTCTGTTATTATTCTTATATCATTTCAGTGTTATTGTGGTGAATGTTCTGGTTATATTGTTGTTATTCTGCCATTACTAGCATTTTATTTCAGTTCTGCATACATTTTATATCTGGTATATTACAATATCTTCCACCCAAGTCTGGGGGCAAGCCATTAGGACCCGAGCTCATATTTAATCCTTTAGGCCATTAATAAATCATTCCCTGAAGAAGGCATATGAAATTCCCTACGTTATAAAATCCAAATGCTCAATGGAGGTTATAAATTCTTTTACTGTGATCAGCTATTTCAACTTGGTTAAACAACCCAAATGGTGTGTGTTAGTGTCAAAGAATTCATAAAGTTCTGCCACAAATTGTGTCCAGGAAACATACATTGGTGTGCATTTTTACATCGTTTCCACCACTACCAACATTCATGATCCATATAGAGGACACCATAACAAAGTTTGGAAATTTTTTCAATGATGACATGCAAGGAGAAATAGTTTTCCATTTGTGTGACCCAACTTGTGGGATCCGAGCCATCAAATTTGTTCACCTTGACTCTAGGAAGATGCAATTCTCGATGAGGTTGATGGGAATTAAAGGCTTGATAATGGGAAGAGTAAACATATTTATGGTGGTAAGGTTGTTCATAGGAGGTAGGGCCCTGGAATTGATTCATGAAGTGGTTGATCTTGGTCGAGATGGAGTCGATTATTTCACACCTCACAAATTGGTTTTGAGGGTAGAATTATTAGAGTTAAGAGTAGAAATATTGGAAATGAGTTCTTGGATTTACTTGTTGTTTTATTCATTTTTAGTGAGCAAGTTGTTGAGTTCTTGATTGCGGGTGACAGCCATTTGGGGAGAAACAAAAAATGGGCAGGTGGGTCCACACAGAAAAAGGTTACAGATGGGGGGTATCATAGTGTATAGGGTGAAGAGAGGAAGCTGATGGTATAGGTGGAAAATAATGTTTTCGAAAAGGGTGGATGGGTCAACAAAAAAAATACTAACAAGTGATAGGTACCATTGCGATCAGGGAAATGAGAGGGATTCAATGGGATATGTGGAAAATAAGGGTGTCAGGAAGGGTTAGTGGGTCCATGGAGAAATAATCCTTACGAGTGATACACACCATTGTGATCAGGGAGAAGAGAGAAGTCTAATGGGATAGGTCCCAAATAAGGGTGTTGGCGGAACCACTGTACGTTTTTTTTTWAACTTCTACAGAGTTATACTTCRGCKTGAAGAATATTKCATTGACAGAATTCCCAAAGTGTTAATAGGAAAAGTTGTGTAGGAATTGCACAACCAAAATGTTGGAGGTAGGGTTGYGCGATGTGTTGATGGGTCCTAAATCCCTTAGTTAAACAACAAGAACTAAACTTGACACCGAGGCCCAATTAGACTCTACAACGTTTAATAGTGGAATGGTTCTCCAGATCTTRCGATCCAACCAATTAATCGATGAGATTTATGTTTTCTTGTGAAGGCATCTCCTTCAATTTGGAATTTCTCTTTTTGTATTTTCTCTTAGGTGGGACCGATGTGAGATGTAAGCCGGTATAAACCAACTTGGCAACAAACATGATTAAATTTAACTACTGGAGAAGATGTTGAGCTTGGGATAACCCGCTACTCAAGCATGCAGACAAAATTTTTATACCACAAGGCCTAGTACTAATACGTTAACCATGTGAGCATCCAATTATTGTCTGAGACACTTAGTTATCAGAAAGAAAACACATATGCGATAAGATAATAGCAAGCAAAATAATTCACCTACTCTGATCATTCATCACACAATAACATAATGATTCATCTTCATCATAAAGAAAAGAACTGTAAAACAGTGCATTAGATAACTTAACAATGAAATCAATATCTCTTACTTGTCACAACATCTATTCATGAAACGAGATAGGAAATAGTTCTTCTCCATGTCCAATCACACATGCATTTGATAAAAATATAACTTGTCTTTGGTCCAGAAGGACTTATCAATTAAGGATAGCTTCAAAATAATTATTAACAAACTAGAAAAAAGAGTTTCTTGCAACAACCATCGACCTCTAACTAATTGGTCGATGCTCTTATTTATAACATAAAATTCAACTGAAAATAATGGCTAAGTGTAGATAAGTGAACAAAATTCACCACGTGGCGTTCTCTCCTAACAATTTTTTAATATTCAACTCAAGGCGTCCCTTTGAAACGATGACTTTTCTCACACTCTGAACAACTAACAAACAGATCCTCATAGGGATCGGTGTATGTAAATCAATGTTGTTCCATCAGGGTTGCGTAAATTTCTCTGATCTCCACCGCATGCGCCTGGTACTTTTCTAGACTGGTACTTAAATATTGTATCACAACCCGAGCTCTGATGGAGTGTTCCATAAATTGTTGCACTTGTCCTAGCATTGTGTCGGTCACCTTTTCTAGTTCTTCGGCCCATAACGAATCCTTCCTGGCATGCGATTTGATAATGTTGTGCAAGTTGACAAAGTTCTCGAGCATGCCAAATTCGGGGAGTTTGATATCTTTCACCACCTTGTTGATTTTCTGACCCAATTTCTCTTAGATTTATTAATGGTGTTACTGAGCCAATTTTTCTTAATAGTCGGAGGCATCTTTCCTGCAATCAAAATTAAAATCGTTTAGAGATGGCGTATAGAACAAAACTTGGCAAAATATGTGTGCAAAATGTAAGCGTGAAAAATCCAAGCTGGTGCGTACCTGTAAATCTTGCTAGACCTAGTTGTTTGATAATTACGTGATTTTGTACGCTTCTTCTGAATTGTTTGTCTCGCTCCTATGGATGTTATGAACTTATTAATGCATGATGATCTTGTTTATGAGTTGCTCGAAAGAATTTAAGCGGGGAAGAGATTATTGTGTCGTATCGACCAGTTAACTCGGGTTATGAGTGGAAATCAAATGAGATCTTCCAATGAATCCCTGTAATTCAATTCTTCATGGGTTGACGACAGAGGCGCAAAGGGTAGTGTGCTCTATTAGAAATTTCAAATGACTTCTTTGATCTCTGCACGAATTAATAACCAATGCATGATTTGGAATTAATTAGCTCTTTAAATTCTTCATATCCATCGTATCTTAGAGCTAAAACGTCCCATCATGTCGCTTTCTTAGTGGGAAGATAAGGAACTAGTGATATCCTTTTGTATGTTCCCGTTGGAATCTTCCTGAGAAAACCTCCGATGCCGATTGATTTCATCATAAGGTGCTAACTTCGAAAAACTGGTTCGGGGTACGACATGGGTCTCGGGAGCTAGTAACGACTTAGGGAAAAACTAGATCGTATGTCTAACCACTCGGGAAACAACAGATGGCAGATGAGGACAGGTGGTTTGATCGTGTATCCCAGTCGAAGTTGGGTTTTTTATAAGGGACATGTGTTAACATAAACCCGGGATTGTCGATGCCAAAAGTTATTGGTGGTCGGCGATCGAGGATTGACTTATCACGCTCTCTACGAGCTAACTTTATAAAAATCACTGACGTTGAGAATTAGCAGGGACCGACTATTGAAAATAATCCCATCGCGTAGTTTCCTTGTGTATCGTCGTCTTAGAAAAAACCCCCAATACCGAAAATGTTTCGGAAGTCAACGATTGAAGATATCATTTCTTTCTTCATGAGCACTTACTCTTTTATCCTTTTGTCGATGTCGAAGGGATCGGTCATTGGCGATCTCCTTGGTGATGTTGTCATGAAAGAAAAAACCTCGTTTTCCCACGTCGACGAAGATCGGGCCTCAACAACTTCGGTTCTCTCGAGTGTTTTTCTTTCATGCTTAATCCTTTCTGATACCGAGTTTCTTAAGTGTGTTGGCGAAAAGTTTTGACTGTCAATTCTTTAATTTATATGTTAGTCTTTAAAGTTATGGGTTTTTGCATGCTCAAGCAAACTTTGAAAGACATAAATGAGGAACAAAAATGAAAAGCAAAGGCAACATTTTCATAATGAAGACGAATTCAACAGTTTACAAGGTCAAGTGGTACCCAAAAATTAAAAATTGACATAGGATTTTTAGGGTGTGTTGAGTGCTCAACAAATGACGACTGACTGTGTGAAAGAAGAATCTATGTTCCCCCTTCATGCTCAGCTGATACAAAATTTGATGGAGAACTTGACTGGCTTAAAATCATAGCTTATTTTACCCTTTCATTTGAAATTTCTTAGGTTGATGCCTTCGAGCTTGCCTGTGGGGTTTTTAACCTTTGTTCCTCCTTCGTTTCCTATAACCCTGACTCATGCATTTTTTACAAAATTCTAGTAAATCATTCACTGGCATGTAGCCTTTATTTACCTTTCCTCACTCTCTTTGGTGTTGCTCCACTGCCAGTGAGCATCCATAGCCCCGACGGAGTCACCCCAACATCACAGACCTTTCTCCATTACCAGCGAGCGTCCATAGCCTCGATGGAGATATCTGCATGCCCCCTCCTACTATCCACTCATTTGATAGAGACAATTTTATTTTGGTAGAATTTCTTGAGCGAGTGGGAGAGGATGACGTCTGTTATTTTGCGAGATGGGATGGTTAAGGTGAAACTTACTAACTCTGTCTTTGAGGTGCATGTATTCCTTTCCAACTTTCCTTCTTTCCTTAAGGTCTTACCAAACCACTAAGAAAACACTTCTGACATTTCTCCAGGGGATTTTCATCTGTGCAGGTTAGATAGAGAGCCCCTCGAAACAATCGTAGGTTCTCCAATGCTTCTTGTGTTTGTGTGAGTACCGAGTGAGGAAGAGAGTTCGATATGTTGCATGTGTTTGAGGTCAACCATCATTTTTCTAAACACAACCTTTGAAAGCACAGAAGTCCAAACAATGAAAAGAACAAAAAAAAACAAAAGAAGACTCATTTCACAATCGATTAGGCTGAAAACAAAATAGAAGATAAGCACACAAAACACACACACACACACACACACACACACACACATATATATATATATAATTAATGGAAGTATTGTTTTAGGGCTTGGCCATTTATTGGGAGGGCGTCAGGTTCCCCCCTAAGATTCTGTAACTGATAAGTGCCTGCCCCAATCTTCTTAGCTACCTGGAAAGGTCCAAGCCACATATTCTGTAACTTAGAATGCTTGCCTTTATTCTCATTTGCTATGTCCCATTTTAGGACTAGGTCTCCTACTTCAAAGTTCTTATCTTTAGCCTTGTTCTTGTCAAACCATATTTTAACTATCTGTTGGTGGGCTATAAATTTCGACTTGGATTTTTCCCTTTCTTCTTCTAGCATGACCAGAGTGTCAATTCTTTGTTGCATGACTGATGAAGGTTGTTCTCCAGAATCTTGGGCCAGTTGAAGAGATGGAAGATAAAGCTCATTCAGGAGAATAAATTCCTGGCCGTATACCAAAAAGTAAGGGGAATTCCCTATAGCTTCTTTGGGTGTAACCCTGTTGGCCCATAAAGCATTATGAAGTAGATTATTCCATTTTTGCTGGTTTTCTGCAACCGTTTTCTTCAATATCCTCACTAGGTTATTATTAGTTGATTATGCCACCCCATTCCCTAGTGGATAATAATTTTCCGAGTATATAATTATGATTCCTTTTTCTAGGGAAAACTATGTTAACAAAGTGGAAGAGAAGTAAGTTACATTATCAAAAACAAGAACAGAGGGAACCCCGAACCTCGTGATTAGATGTTGTTCTATGAATTGGATCACCACCTTCTTGTTTACATGATTCAGAGGGATGGCCTATGCCCATTTCGTAAAGTAATTGGTGGAGGTAAGTATATACTTGTGTTGTTTCGAAGATCTTGGTGTAATTTCCCCTATGATATCTAACCCCCATTGCTCGAAAGGCCTAGAAACAATCACAGGTTGGAGTGGGATTATTGTTCTCTTTTCTCTCTCGGTGCTCATTTGAAAAAATTTACAGTTCCTAGCGTATGTGTGAGCATCTTTGAATAAAGTGGGCCAATGATAGCCAACTCTCAGTATCTTATGAGTAGTAGTGCCTCCTACGAAATGTCCCCTTGCAGGGGCATCGTGGAGTTCCTTCAGGACTTTATCTGCATCTCCCTGTTCGAGGCATCTCAAAAGTACCCCATCATAATTAACTCGAAAAAGTACCGAATTTATGAGATGATATTGGGAAGAATTTAACCCGAGGGCTCTTCTTTCCTTGGAGTTTAAGTCTTCTAGGCAAGTCCCAAGATGCAGGAAATAAGTGAGTTTCTCATACCAAGACTCTTGTCCTGGGGAAAGATATGAAGCTTTACCACACAATAATTCCATTTCATTTTCCCATCTGGGATCTTCATTTGCTTGGTCTTGAGCTTCAACTATCAGTTTGCATAATCCTTGTCCTTTAACGAGCTTGGAAGGTTTTATGTCTAGATCAAATTCCTGAACTACTACCATCCAATTTACTCTCCTTTCTCCCATCCCCTGTTGAGTAAATAAAGATCATACAGTTGGGTGAGGCACGATTACTTTGGTGTGTTTCTTGAGGATGTAAGATATGAAATGTTTTACATCCTTATAAACTGCATAATCCTTTTTATCTATAGCGGGATAATTCAATTCATCTCCCTGGAGGTTAGTGCTCATGAATGAAACCAAAGCCTCATTGTTATCATCATCCTTCTGAGTTAAAACACAACTAATGATTGATCAGAGGTGAAGGTATAGAGGAAAAATCCTTGTTGAAATCGAGACTCTGCAATATTGGGGCTTGGGATATAGCGGTATTAATATCGCTGAAGGATTTCTTTCGTTCATCATCCCACTTAAATTCGACATCTTTGTGGATCATATTTTGTAAGGGTTTGATGGTTTCGGCGAAATCGGGAGTGAATTTCCTCACGAAATTGATTGTCCCAAAAAATG